>WBZZ01003325.1:55000-180259 GCA_019918135.1 Paulinella micropora
TTTTTTTTTTTTTACACTTCATGTTTTCTCTTTTTGTATCTCTTGATACCTCTTCCATTTTATCTCTTCTGCTTCCCGCTCAGCTCTACGAGTGGTAAGTATTCTATTAAAGCAGTGTTTGCGTTATATATATATATATATATATATATATATATATATATGATCATTTATGTATTCGCGACTTGTCCAACCGCAAAGTATAAAACAAGCCTTAAAAAAGTAAAAAAAGCAACATAGGACATATAGAAAACATACATAGAAAATAAAAAAGTGTCAAATGTTTAACATAAATTTTTCTAACTGAGCACATTAAGAGAGATTTTGACGAAAGGACACATAAACCATATACACGCAGTTTATATATATTTTTATGAAATAAAAATATGGTTTATGTGTCCTTTCGTCAAAATCTCTCTTAATGTGCTCAGTTAGAAAAATTTATGTTAAACATTTGACACTTTTTTATTTTCTATGTATGTTTTCTATATGTCCTATGTTGGTTTTTTACTTTTTTAAGGCTTGTTTTATACTTTGCGGTTGGACAAGTCGCGAATACATAAATGATCACACCACAAAAATGGAGGGGGGGGGGGGGGGAAGGGTGAGTTATAAAAAAGTGAAATCTTTGGATCCACGAAATCAACATATCGTAGATTTTTGGGTATTTGGGGGGAGGATACGTACCCCATTCTGCTTTTTTTGACTTGAGATACGTACCTCATTGTGTGGCGAGTCGCAGGTAGTATTCGCGGGGATTTCCTTTTTTTTCCTCCTCGTTCTTAAAAAATAAGGACGGGTAGAAAGGTGAAGAGTAAGACGACTTATAGTGAAATACTGGTTGCTAGGTGTCCTTATTTTTTTCAATAAGTCCTTATTTTTTTCATTTTTTTTTAAATACTCATTTTATTGATTCATTTTTTTCTCAAAAACGTGAAAAAGTTTTGAAAATGTAAAAAAAAAATCAATTTTTTTCATGTTTTGGAGGCCAAGTTTTCAATCGGTTTATTACCCGCGATGAATAGGAGAGCGTATTTTGCTGTTTTTGTAAATCAAGGGTACTTATGGAAACAAGGATCCGCCAACTCACAAGGACTTAAGCAATAGGTACAGGGGGCTTATTTCGTTGAAAAGTCTTCATTTAAACTATCGGGGGTTGTAATCCCCTGTTCTCAAATGTAAGATTACCCCCCGCGGGGTAAATGGTGTTATGGACAATATAGGGGGGGTGGGGATCGGCCAACTTTTGAAAAAACAGGGGACGTCCCCAAGGACATAGTTAAACTCAGTCAAATGGTGTTAAATCCTCTTTTATATACACTATTTTTATAATAATAATCTTAATAATAATAATAATAAGGAAGTAAGGATGTGGCGTATGGTAATATGGGCAGAGTTAGAATTACAATAAAATATCGCTTCTAGGGTGTCCTTAAAATTATAGTGGACTTTAAAATAAAAAAAAAGACTTTAAGGACGGGGCAAAAAGAAGCAGTTAAAGGTGATTTGTGCTCTGAGACAAACGTGGTGGCAAACAATACGGGAAGCGTAGGCGAAGCGGAATTGACGGAGAGTTAATTTTAATTTTTGAGTTTGAAAAAATAGACTTGTCTATTATATACTACGATGTGGAGCGAAGATGACAAGAAGTTTGTTATGCAGTTAAGAGTTGCTACTACTGAAAGTAAAATTTATGAAGTCGTGTCTAACTTCTACGATAGTGAGTTAAAACCAAGTATCTCCTTTCATAATTCCATTATATCTTTATTTAGCACACCAACGAGTGATGAAGAGGTGCTTGAGGTACTTAAAGTAATATATCCAAAATATGCTATCGTGTATCCTAATTTGAATAGTAGGTGACAAAGACTTTCTTAGGTGAGAAAAAAAGCGATAGAGCCTTACCAAAGCGAAAAAGTATATGAAATGAGCAAACTTGATAAGTATTTTAATCTAAATGAAGACGAGCGGATTGATATCGTTGATGGATATAAGAAAGATGTCAAAGCCAAAAACGAACAAAAAATACAAATTGATGTCCGTGATGTAATGGCTAAAATGAACGATATGATATTAAGTAATGACCCTTATCTTAAACTACTTGCTTTGATGATAGCAATTGGAGCAAGGCCTGTAGAAATATTTGACAAAAACACATATGAATTAATACCAGATAAACCGAGTTGGTTGCGAGTGAATAACTTAGCGAAAAAGAGAGAAGGACAAAAAAAGAATTGGACTGAGAGGCATGTCGTCCTTTTTACTCCTCAGTTTGTAATAGAACAAGTAAATTCAATACGAAACCATTTTAAAAAGAAAAAAGCAGTTATCATCAACAGCGAGGGAGTGCTTGATAAACAAAAGAATAATGAACTAAACAAAAGAATTATCAAAATCTTCCCTTGGCTATCAGAACACACACAGAAGAGTAGTATGTTGCGAAAACTATATGCTAGTTTGTCGTATAGTAATTTCGCCAATCCGAAATTGGAGAATTTTAACACGTGGGTAAGCAATGTATTGGGGCACGGCGATATGCTTACTAGTTTTAGTTATAGTTGGGTTAATGTTGCAGACCCTGAAGAAATTAAGGCAGAAGGGATTAAAACAGAATTAGAGGAGTTGAGACGCAAAATAGATTTATATTTGAATTTAAATAATACTAATGAAATTAAAAGCGAAAACGGAGACGAAGAATGTAGTTATATACCATTAGGTAAAAGCGCTAGTAGAGAGGATAAGTATAAATTGCTTGAGCAGATTTACAATGATAACCCTAATATTACAAATACTAAACTACGAAAATTAAGCGGGATTGGAGCCGTTATTGTCAATACGTTTATTAAAGAAAAGAGGGAAGCGACGAAAAACGAAGCGAAAAAAGAAGAGGAAACAAAAGCACCATTAAGAAGAAGCACAAGAAATAAAAAGAAGGCTAATACTTAACAACGACTAAAGGCTGTTCTCCATATTTTAGTCTAAGATTAGACTCCCGCCTGTAGCATTTAATGGAGCAGATTGTGAAAAACTCAATACAATCTACACCATAAAAATTGCCTGCTATAATCGGTGGGTGCGACTGAAATGTGCGAGACAAACCGCATATATTACAAAATTCTTCTCCATATTTTGGCTGGGGCATCTCTGAATAAACGAATGTCCTTATGTGTCCAACTATATCGCTCGGCAATTCGCGTATTATTACCGACATGGTTTATATTACATATTATATAACAAAAAATGAATTTGTTTGGTCAAAGCACGAATACGACATCATCATCAACTACATCGTCATCTTCTTCTTTATCTATTGATAACATCAAAGACGCTCTACCAACAACGGCCTTTGGAGAATTGCGAACGGCTACTCTGTCGCCAGTATTACAAAATGTATTTACTTATGGTATTAATACGCGATTCTTTGACAAAACGGAGACTAATGGCGGGGTGGTCTCATCTGCTAATTCAATGGCGGTTTTGACTACATCGGCCTCGGGTAATTCAACCGCGCAGATTACGACTATTGAGCGAGCCAAATATAGAAGTGGTATGGGTTTAGTTGCTAGATTCTCCGCCTTGTTCCCGTCATCTATCGCCGCAGATAGTTTCAATTGCGATATTGGCATAGGCACACCAGCAGACAATTTATGTTTTAGACAATCAAGTTTGGGAATGTCTGTTGTAAGAACGGCGGGAAGCGTAGAAAATGTAGTAAAACAATATGCGTGGAATGTTGATAAATGTAATAGCACGGGAAACTTCCCCACGATTGATTTTACTAAATTGAACGTGTTTGAAATAGTTGTTCAGTATCTGGGTAGCGGTCAAATTAGATTCAAAAATGAAAATCCACGCACTGGACGAATGGAAGTAATTCACTCAATTCAATACGCGAGCACTGCTACTACTCCATCATTGGATCAGGCGGCGTTTGCTATTTATGCGAAGGCATATTCGTCAAGCCTCCAATCCGTTGTAATGAAAACAGCGAGTATGTTTTTAGCAGTTGAAGGAAATATTGATAGGACTATTGCTATAACCAATTCGTATGATTCGGTTAAAACTATAGGAGCAACTGAGAATGCTATATTTACCATTAGAAACCGCGCCACATTTAACAGCAAAACGAATTACAACATAATCTACTTTGAGAATTTGTGTATCAGCAATTCAGATACTAAAACATGTATCGTGAGAATTATTCTTAATACCACATTGGGAGGAACACCTTCTTATTCAAATTACGATACAAACACATCGTTAGCAGAGGTTGATACAGCGGGGACAACAAGAACGGGTGGAAGTGTGATATTTACATATGTGCTGTCTGGTGGCTCATCAATATACATTGATTTGTCTCAATATAATATCAAGATAGGGTCAGGTAAGACATTTACTATATCCGCACAAAATACGAGCGGTGGAACGGCGAGCATTTACGCTTCATTAAACTGGATTGAAGATCAGATTTAAACAAAAAAAGAAGGTTTTATTTATGGCAAAATATTATATCATAGAATATTGTATTTGCGCATCAACTTTCTTTTCTATCTTTATTGACATTTTTTAATATATTCAAACCCCTTATCCTTGATTAACTTTTCTGTTATACGCGCGTGATTTCTCTTCAAATATATGTAGAATTGGTCAATATTAACACCGCAGGGGATTTGTTCTTTATGTTGTCGTCGTCGCCGTGAGTTGATGTTTTTGATTAGAGTAAATAGTATATCTAAATTTTGTATGTACGTCATTATATTAATGTATTCTTTTTTTGCTTAAGCGTGATACACCTTGAGAAGAATACTAACTTCAAAATTGACAGGACATTCAAGCACATTGCCACTCGCATTTCTAATTACAATATCAATAGACCTTAAACTTTTCGTTGTATTAAATGGCACATAATCGGCAACATCGTTTGATGATTCAAAGTAGCACTGGACTCCATAGGGTTTATCTAAATTACATTTACCAACCACGGAGAAATTACCATTTGCTTCAACTAAACCAGACTGATTCAATGCACGGCTATGCACATAAACTGCTGTTTCACCAATTAGATTGACTATGGATTGCATCGTGCTACTCGCCGAGGCAGAGATATCGGCAGTTAGTCCTATCTTGTCGCTAATAGTGCTGTTATCGTAATCAAAAGCATACGTATCACCAGTGAAAGCGAAATTCAATTTATTAACGGAGTTCAAAGTTATAACTACAGAGTTAGGGGTAATTGCTGAATTAATCGCAGTTTGAAGAGCGGTAATAAATGTATCAATGGTGTATTGATTTTCTGTTACGATTGCCGTTTTTGTAGCCAATCCAGTTGTTTTAATCAATGTGAGAGTGTTGGCATAACTCGGTATGTTTGGGAAAACGTTTGGAATAGAGATACTTTTAACGACATAAGCACTAATTATATCAATATTACGACCAGTTGCTGGTAAATCAACGACGAAACGGCCATTGTGAGTAGAAGCGGATTTTGTTTCTGTTTTATCGCTTGAGGAGACGCGAAGGAGGAAATTTTTTTTTGTTCGCTTCTCGTCTTCAAGATTGCTTATCGTAAAACTCATTGCTATATTATAACATAATATATTTTAATTTTTAATTTTTTTTATTGTTTAACAACTGATCTGCTAGGATAAATAGACGCGACTTTAACATATTTCAACCAAGCAGTGATTGATTTATTTGTAGCAGCATAATCAGAAGCATAACGAAGAGTGACTTCCGCAGTTCGTGAATTATTGACTGCAATACCAGATGCTCCAATGTGTGGCGACTGATTGAGTGTCTGGATAATAGTAGCAAAACCAGCGTTGGATGTAAGTCCTGTTTTATCTGTAGTAGAATACCACTTGCGGAAGTTTTCAAGTGAAACAGATGAAGACATGTAAGCATCACGAATGCCCATAGTCGCTTGGAGATTGTTGATATACAATTCCGCGCATCCTCGTTGAACGGAGGCAAGAGTATCTGTGCTTCCTCCTAGTTCTATCTTTTGTTGCGGAGCATACCAATCACCAATACGGCATTGATATTGTCTGTAAGGCATTTGAGCAGTTCCCAAGTTGTCAATATTGGCATTATCAGAAAGCACATTCTGAGTTACGATATACAAGCACTGAGCACGGGCGACGGCCTTATTTACTTGAAGATTAAAATCAACAGACACCCCCGGATTCGCCTTTTGGTTATAATATGTTTCATAAGTGTATGGGAGCCCATCCTTGCTTCCCATCTGTTCCAAAATATTTCTCTGCACGCGGGAGCAAGAGAGAATGTCTCCAACATAACAACTGGATTTGTTATGGTGTATTTCAAATTAGTGGTAGTAAATACACTAGGAATCGCACCATCAGAGGTTCCGATAATAGTCAATGCTTCATGTACTGGTGCAAATGTCAAACGAAGTCTCATACCACTAATCAGAGAAGGAGGAATGAGAGTTTCTTCATTAAACACTCCCGAGAAGTAATGAAGAGGAATACAAACTCTCAAAACTTTACCAGTCGCAACACTACCAGCAGTGGGATCATTAAGGGTAAAATCTTGTACGGAATATGTGTCAGATTTAATCTCCTTACTAACTTCAACGGATTCTCTCTGTCCCGCCATTTGTGCCTGCCGACGATAATCAAAAGGATAATGCCAAGGAAGAATATTTCGCACCATTTTATTAACATCTTCAATTCGTTCAAGTTCGCTACCATCCTTACTTTCCAACAAAAATCTTTCAAAAATAGCGGTTGCGGGAGTGTTCTGGAAACCAAGAGCACAAGCAACAGCAACTGCTTTTGCATTAGTGGCCACCAATCCTTCGGCCATAATGTCAAATGACAAATAGCAATTCTTTCCATAAACAAAATCAGTGCTTGCCTGTAATGTAAAAATCATTTCAGTTCCAGAATCACTGGTATAAGTCTGCTGGTCAGCGAAGTTCTTCTTAAAGATACTTCCCTGTTCAGAGAGCGCCAGACTTGCTGGCAACTCATATCTGAGGTTGTTGAGGGTCATCAACTCCTCAGTAACTTCAATCTCCTTTCTTTCCATTTTTTTGTGTGTGGTTGTGGGATGGCAAAATCCGCAATGCTACTATACTAAAAAAATAATAATAGAAATTAAAAATAATTATTTATTCACCTGAAACGGATTGTTTAATAAAATCAACTGATTTCTGTATGTTGTCAAGTCTTGTGTATTGTGGTGAAGTCAATTGAAACTCTCTTGCCTCAGCATTCTCAACTGCTTTCTAGAAATAAGCCAAACTGCTAACAGCAGTGTCCAAATCAACAACATCCGCATTTTCTTTTTTATCAGAAATGTCTGTTAATGTGTTTTGAATAGTGCTCTTCTCATACGGGACTAAATCGCCAAATTCGGTCAATGGTTGATTAACTAATGGGGCACCATGACTACTCCACAATTCAAACTGGTTTAGTTGAAACCCATCACTTTTCGGTCGGTTTGCTTCATTTATCCTCTTAATAAAGTCAATTGGCAAACGTTTTGAAGCACTTGAGTTTTTAATCATTATATAATATAAGTTAATTTAATTTAAATCAACTTTAAAATATATTTTATCAATTACCATTAATTATTTTTTTCATAATTTGTAAATTCTTGTGTGTAATTCTTTCCTCTTTCATTTTCTTTAAATCCGCTATGGCTTGATTTACATCAACGTCATTAGTTTCAGTAACCTCCTTAGGTGGTGGCGGAGTTTCCTTAGAAGCATCTTCCATTGCTTCTATCTTACTTGCTGGTGTTGTGGTAGTTTGTTTCGGCGCAGCAAAGGAGTGGGATTGACAGATTTGGGTAAAGATTGTTCAATCTTAAGCGCTGGAGACATCTCAATAGGTTTGGCATTTGGTTTAGGCAATGAAGTTTTTGCCGATTCTGTGTCTGGTATTTTTCTTTTTAATGATTCATCTGGCATTTGGTCTAGTTGCTGTTCATTGTTCTTACTCCCCTTGCTTACTTTTGGTTTTAATTGACACTTAATCTTGCCACTCTTAATATCCTCTTCTATCTTCTTTACTGCTAAGTATTCGGGCGATCCCTTACGAATCGTTACGAATTTTCCTTGCGCATTTTGTTTATACCAAATAGCAATTGCTTGTTGATAGCAAGTCTTGTATAATTTAGTTGATTCCGTCATGTCATGTATTATGGTGAAGAAAAAACCATTTAATTTAATTTTTTACAGGTTTGTCATATCTCTATCCTTATTTAATCGCAATATAGTAGAGAAATTCTTTCTAAACTGGGTCGTTCTATCACTAGCCGTATTATTAATTGCTAGAAATGAATAAGGTTCTGCTGTAGCATATTTAACCATATTGTAAAATTCTTTTTTGGTGAGAAAAGGACTTTCATATTCATCTGCCAGTCTGTCAAGTTCGCTTCTCCTTACTCCATTAAAAATAATCATCCAATGACAATTAATTCTTATTCTTCGCGGGAGTTGTGTATAACTCTGAGTTGCTACCCAGACTGACACCTTAGCATGTGTTGAAGCGAAAAACAACTCGGTAAGCACTTCTGATTTGAGAAAAGTTTTACTCTGCGCGATATCATCCAACTGTGTGGGCATGTGTGGGTATTTGTTTGCATGTGTAAGTATGTACTATTATGTGTGTCAGTCTGTGTATGTGTGACTTGTGTGTGTGTGTGTGTGTGTGTGTGTGTGTGTGTGTTGGTATTTGTGTGCATGTGTACGTATGTACTATTATGTGTGTCAGTCTGTGTGTATGTGTATACCTATGTAAATATGGAGCTTTAGTAACATATTTTACTATTGCGAAGTGAAATCTATACGTTTGAGAAATCAAAAGCGAAATTAGAAGCACAGGAGAGAGAGCCATACTCAAGACACAAACGCTTTTTCCTCTTTCAAAACACTGCTAAACACATATCTGCTCACAACTAATGTACGTTCATATTTACACCATATTCAATATAGTAATAGGTCCGATCTCTCATATTCTACGTACTATGTACATCTGATTTCTCATTACAAGTTTCTGAATTTCTGATTTCTTATATTTCACCGCGACTTAGTCAGACTTGTTTACTTAGAACAAGCTTGATTGCTCTAGGCAAGAACAACTAAAACAAAATACTTCTCTATTAGTATTAAACTTGTAATGAGAAATCAGAAGATCCACATGTAGACAAGATTATAAGAAGCAGGTTTTTTGCTTCCTGAGGGAAGAAATTTGCCCCGCCCTCCAGCGAGGCCAGCCAGGCCAGCCACCAGGTCTGACCTTGAGCACCCGGATAATCAGCCAAAAATTTCCCAAACTTTTTTTCCGTTCACCTTTCTGCACCTTCCCAGAAGTATTTATCGTATTGTTGCTTTGTAGGCCTCGTCTAAGTGCCAGACATAGTGCCCACAAGAGTCACTAGGATTCTTATTCTTCCACCCCAAAGTTCTCGCCAACACTCATCATGTACATACAAAAGAAATACTGTATGGAATTAAGTATAGACATAACATAACAATAACACCAGAATGTACGTCTTGCATGTATGTCTTGTATGTATGTATGTAGTGCGTGAGTGTGTATCTGTGTATTTGGTGTTTGTGTCTGTGTGTGCGTGAGTGTGTGTTTGTGTTTGTGTTTGTGTGTATGTATGTATGTACATACATATGTCATATGCATGTATGTGTTCATACCTGTATGTTATGTATGTCATGTATGTACATATGTATGTAGTTTGTGTGTATATGTCTGTGTGGGGGCGAGGGTGTGCGTCTATGTGTATGTGTGTGTGTGTTTGTGTGTGTGTGTGTATGTGTGTGTTGATCTTTGTGTGTGTGTGTGTGTGTGTGTGTATGTAAGCATGTATGTATACATGTATGTATGTGTATGTCTATGTGTGTGTGTGTGTGTGTGTGCGGGCGCGAGTGTGTGTGTGTGTGTGTTTGTGTGTGTTTATGTGTGCATGTATGTATTATGTTTGTATGCATGTATTCTGTGTGTATGTTTGTATGTGTGTGAGTCTGTGTGTGAGCGTGAGTGTGTGCATGTGCGTTTGGTATGTTTCTTTGTGTTTGTCTGTGTGTGTGTATGTGTATATGCATTATGTGTGTTCGTGTGTTTGTGTTTATTAAGTATTTGTATGCACGTATTATGTACCTATGTGTGTGTGTGTGTGTGTGTGTGTGTGCGTGGGCGTGTGTTGGTGTGTTGGTGTTTGTATTAACGCTCCAAATAGTTTCGCACGTCCTTTGGTAGGCTTTTGCAAGGTGCCAGACTACTAGTATTGCCCACAAGGATCCCAGCAACCCCGACAATCATTCATTTGGCTCCGTGTCTTCGGTCAACGGGGATGATAGAGAGTAAACCGCTGCGGAGGGAGGAGGGAGGAAGGAGGGAGGAAGGAGGGAGGAAGCAGGAAGGAAGAAGGAAGGAGGAGGAAGGAGGAAGAAGGAGGAAGGCAGAGGAAGGAATCGAAGAAGGAAGAAGCAAGGAGACAAACACAAACACACATTCACGCACACACAGACACAAAAACAAACACGCACACACACACACACACACACACACTCTCTCTCTCTCTCTCACTACATACATACATACAAGACATACTGCAAGACATGTATGCAAGACATGCATGCAAGACATGTATGCAAGACATGCATGCAAGACATACATTCTGGTGTTATTGTTATGCATATACTCAATTGTATACAGTATTTCTCTTGTGTGTTTAGGTTTTTTTTGGCTTGCTCTGTCGTAGCTATATTGAGAGTTGTGACTGTTGTTGGTTTTACAGCTGGGCGCGATGCTCAGGTATATTTTCTGACCTTACCGTGAGCCCCCTCCCTCTCTCCCTCTCACTTTCTCTCCCAACACACCTGCTGCCTACTTCGTTGCAATATAATTTACAGAAGTTCACTTTTTTTCGAATGTCATGTTTCTTTTTTGTGGTGCTGAGCTGTAGCTGAACTCGTTTGGCTCCGTGTTTTCGGCCACAGTGCACATGTAACGAATCCGTACTCAACAGTTTGACGCCAGACAGTTAACACTGTATAATCTGAATAATCTGTTTCTGGGTGTCGAAGCTTGACCAAATAGCATAAATTCTTCTTCTTTCTCTCTCCCTCTCTCTCTCTCTCTCTCTCTCTCTCTCTCTCTCTCTCTAGACCCTCGGCCGCCAAAAAATTATTTCCCCGCTGATTTCCGGGGAAGGCCCCCCCCGGGGGGGGGGGCAGACAAAAATGGTTACTTGATTTTTTGGGGAAGGCCGGGCGGGGGGGGGGGGGCAGAAAAAATGTTCCTCAATTTTTTTTGGGGGGGGCTCTCTCTCTCTCTCTCTCTCTCTCTCTCGGTAAACTTTTTTTGCGCGTAAATTTGCAGGGTCAGCGGTTCCACGAAATTTTTCTTCGCTCGTCGTGGGATTTTGTTCTTTCTTTTCTCTCCTCGAAGTTCCCCGGGGGGGGGGGGGGAGGCATCTGAGCGGGAAATTCTTTTGTTGGAATTTTTTGCGCCCCCCCCTCCTCCCCCCCCCCCCCCCCCCTTCCCCCCTCGGGGAATGGGAGAATTTGGGGGTCTGAATTTTTTGCGGCCCCCCCCCCCCTCCCTCCTCCCCCCCCTCCCCCCGGCCTTCACCCAACTTCGGGGGAAAACTTCCTTGGCGGCCGACGAGAATGTTTTGCTCTATCTGAAAAACCCAACGCACGCAAGATTCGGGAAAATTCCTTTCGCGCGAAATAGTTATGCACGGATAGGGCGCTATATTCGACTTTTTCTCCCCCCTGACACCCCCCCCCCCCCGGGCCCTCCTCCAAAAATCAAGGAACAAATTTTTCTGCCCCCCCTCCCCCCCCCCCCGGGCCCTCCACCAAAAATCAAGGAACAAATCTTTCTGCCCCCCCCCCCCCCGGCCCTCCCCAAAAAATGAAGGAACAAAATTTTCTGCCCCCCCCCCCCCCGGCCCTCCCCAAAAAATCAAGGAGAAAAATTTGGAGGCCGAGGACGAATATATTTTTTTTTCTTCTATGGTCGGGGTCACAAATCCAAACATCCCAATCCACGCAAGATTCGGTTGAATTCCTTCACGCCAAACAGTCCGTTGCGCACGACCAGCTCGTCTAAGTCGCCGGGTCAGCGGCCAAACGATATTTTCTTCTTCGCTCTTCGTGATTTTTTTCCCCTTACACCATCTCCCCCCACCCCTCGGGAAATGGGAGAATTCGGGGTCTGAGTTTTTTCGGCCCCCCCCCCCCCCAACCCCCAACGGCCTTCCCCCGAAAATCGGGGAAACAAATTTTTCTCTCCCTTCCCCCCCCCCCTCCCTCCCCCCGGCCTTCGCCCAACTTCGGGGGAAAACTTCCTTGGCGGCCGATGAGAATTTTTTGTTCTATCTGAAAAACCCAACGCACGCAAGATTCGGTAAAATTCCTTTCGCGCGAAATAGTTATGCAAGGATAGGGCGCTGAATTCGACGGGTTAGCGACCAAACAATTTCTTGCGCTCGTGGTGGTTTTTTTTTCTCTCTGCTACCATTCGCCTTAGTCAAATGTGGCAATATTAGCAGTACTTTGCTTGTAATAATTACTTCTGTCATATTTAAGCGAACAAGTGGGTGCATCCTGGCTCGCGCTGACGATTTTATTTTTTGATAACATAACTAAGTCACTTCCAAATAAGATTTTACCTCCGTACCTTGACGTATCGATAGAGCATGTCTTGAAATATTAATATTCAACTTATTTTAGTATTACTACGTTGAGAAATGATGATTTTATTCAGTTTGAAAAACACTGCCACATTTCAATGACTAGGATCCTCGCGTTCAACTGACACCTATTTTTGATATATAACATAACTAAGTCACTTCCCGATAATTTGAGATTTTACCTCCGTACCTTGACGTATCGATATTAATAGATTCACTGAGCATGTCTTGAAATATTAATATCAAGCTTATTTCAGTATTATTACGTTGAGAAATGATGATCATGTTTTATTCAGTTTCAAAAACACTGCCACAATTGTGGCAATGATCTACAAATGTGGCGCTCGCCCGGTTAAGGGCTAAAGTTATTACCTACACTGGTTCTCAATATTAATACAAGTTACCGTTGAATTGCACTAATTTGACTCATGATTCTGATTGTCAATGTGAATTTGATTGTTGACTTTGACACTTAATATCCTAAGCTGTATTAGTAATACTTCCTGGCTCCGGCAACAAATTTTCATTGCATGAATCTACTTTCCAGAGCATTTTCCACTTGACAGTGATCAACCTCAAAATTTTATTTAAAATATCTTTGCTGTTCACTGAAATTTTTTAACTATCGCATTCTTTGACGTCATTTTTATCAAGATCTGGAACTCTGTTGTTTCTTCTTTCTTTTCTTTCGGACAGACGGACCGGGGGGGGGGCGGGGGGGGGGGGCGGGGTGCTACAGCCGACTAACCGACTTACCTGCATGCTGCGTCTCGTCTTGTGCCACTGGTAGTCGTGGTCTCCGACGTCAGCCATAGCCTAAATTGAGTAGCGCGAGGGACAGGGCGCGAACCATACGATGGAAGGAGTAGCTGTAGCGGGGTATTTGCAAAGCCTGGCACAGTTGACAAACAAAATTAAGAACAATACACTGTGGCAGAACATGCTTTTTTCTTCAGATACTTGCAGTGCGTGAGTGCGCACCAGAGGGAGAGGCACTAGCTCTGACGGAAGATAGCACAAGCAGGAGGCAGGCACCATCGGCCGGCTGCTTGTCTGGCATGATCGGACTCATCGGCGCTACTGGCGGGTCGCTATCCAGGCATGTGGCACGAGGCAAGGAGCAGCACAGCTGGATGTGCACAAGGTAGGATAGCAGCAGAGCACAGCTGGACGCTCCTGCAGCCCACAAACACACACACACACACGCACGCGCGCGCGGCGCGCCCACACACATACACACATACACAGACACACACATGCATACACACATACACGCACACCCTCGCTCACACACACACACACACAGACACACCCACACAATACATACATACATATGTACACATTCCTGGTCTGGCTCTGGTTTCCGGCAAGGCCGGACCAACGCATCGGCCAAAGCCCTCGAGTCCCCGTCCTGCGCCTGTTCAGAGGCCAGTGCAGGTGCTCGCGCGAGGCACGCGCGCGCTTTACAGCTGTTCCTGCTGCCCTGCGAACAAAGAAGAAGAACAATAACAAGAAGAACAATAACAAGAAGAACAATAACAAGCAGAACGAGAAGAAGAACGAGAAGAAGAACGAGAAGAAGAACGAGAAGAAGAACGAGAAGAAGAAGAAGAAGAAGAAAGAAGAGGAAGAAGAGGAAGAAGAGGAAGACGAAGAAGAAGAAGAAGAAGAAGAAGAAGCAGAAGAAGCTGAAGAAGAAGAAGGAGGAGGAGGAGGGGAGGAGAAGGAGGAGGAGGAGGACGAGGAGAAGGAGGACGAGGAGAAGGAGGAGAAGGAGGAGGAGGAGGAGAAGAAGAAGAAGAAGAAGAAGAAGAAGGAGAGGAGGAGGAGGAGGTGGAAGAGCAGGAGCTAGAGCAGCAGCACCAGGAGCAGCAGCACCAGGAGCAGCAGCAGTACCAAGAGGAGGAGGAGGAGGAGGAGAACGAGGAGGATGAGAGAAGGAGACGAGAAGGAGAAGGGGAGGAGGATGCGAGGAGGTCCTAGAGGAGGGAAGAGGGTGGAAAGAGAAGGAGGAGAAGGAGAAGGGGAGGAGGAGAAGGAGGAAGGAGAAAGAGTAGGAAAGGAAGAGGAAGGAGAAGGAGCAGGGAGGAAAAGGTGCAGGAAGGAGTAAGGGGAGAGGGAGGAGAAGAGAGAAGGAAGAGGAGGAAGGGGAGGAGATTCTAAAATGTATGCATGTATGTATGCATGCATGCATGTATGCATGTATGTATGTATGTATGTATGTATGTATATCATATGCACGTATATACTAATAATTGTATCAGTACCGATGAATATATTTATGTTTGCATGTGCGTATGTTTGTATGTAATACTGTGCATGTTTGTTGCAGGAGCTCAAGCTAGATCGATATATTACACCATTAGAAGATGCAGGCTATGAAGTGATAGACAGCCTTGAAGGTCTCACCAAGGATGACCTTGTCAAAGACGTTCCCGAAATGAAGCCTGGCCATGCTAATCTCTTGCTTAAAAAAATCGAATCGCTGAAAAAATAAAATCCAAGTAAAAACTCTTTCAAAAGCTTTATGCTTGCTGGATATAAGGGATTAAGTCTTGTGAACAATTACCGATGAGTCAAGACACCAACAACGATTTCAATCATACCACTGTTACATGCATACATACATACATTCTTACACTGATATATATATATACCAATAAGATTATTGGTATATATATATATATAAAATATATTATATATATATATATATATATATATATATATATATTTTTTTTTTTTTACACTTCATGTTTTCTCTTTTTGTATCTCTTGATACCTCTTCCATTTTATCTCTTCTGCTTCCCGCTCAGCTCTACGAGTGGTAAGTATTCTATTAAAGCAGTGTTTGCGTTATATATATATATATATATATATATATATATATATGATCATTTATGTATTCGCGACTTGTCCAACCGCAAAGTATAAAACAAGCCTTAAAAAAGTAAAAAAAGCAACATAGGACATATAGAAAACATACATAGAAAATAAAAAAGTGTCAAATGTTTAACATAAATTTTTCTAACTGAGCACATTAAGAGAGATTTTGACGAAAGGACACATAAACCATATACACGCAGTTTATATATATTTTTATGAAATAAAAATATGGTTTATGTGTCCTTTCGTCAAAATCTCTCTTAATGTGCTCAGTTAGAAAAATTTATGTTAAACATTTGACACTTTTTTATTTTCTATGTATGTTTTCTATATGTCCTATGTTGGTTTTTTACTTTTTTAAGGCTTGTTTTATACTTTGGCGGTTGGACAAGTCGCGAATACATAAATGATCACACCACAAAAATGGAGGGGGGGGGGGGGGGAAGGGTGAGTTATAAAAAAGTGAAATCTTTGGATCCACGAAATCAAATATCGTAGATTTTTGGGTATTTGGGGGAGGATACGTACCCCATTCTGCTTTTTTTGACTTGAGATACGTACCTCATTGTGTGGCGAGTCGCAGGTAGTATTCGCGGGATTCCTTTTTTTCCTCCTCGTTCTTAAAAAATAAGGACGGGTAGAAAGGTGAAGAGTAAGACGACTTATAGTGAAATACTGGTTGCTAGGTGTCCTTATTTTTTTCAATAAGTCCTTATTTTTTTCATTTTTTTTTAAATACTCATTTTATTGATTCATTTTTTTCTCAAAAACGTGAAAAAGTTTTGAAAATGTAAAAAAAAAATCAATTTTTTTCATGTTTTGGAGGCCAAGTTTTCAATCGGTTTATTACCCGCGATGAATAGGAGAGCGTATTTTGCTGTTTTTGTAAATCAAGGGTACTTATGGAAACAAGGATCCGCCAACTCACAAGGACTTAAGCAATAGGTACAGGGGCTTATTTCGTTGAAAAGTCTTCATTTAAACTATCGGGGGTTGTAATCCCCTGTTCTCAAATGTAAGATTACCCCCCGCGGGGTAAATGGTGTTATGGACAATATAGGGGGGGTGGGGATCGGCCAACTTTTGAAAAAACAGGGGACGTCCCCAAGGACATAGTTAAACTCAGTCAAATGGTGTTAAATCCTCTTTTATATACACTATTTTTATAATAATAATCTTTAATAATAATAATAATAAGGAAGTAAGGATGTGGCGTATGGTAATATGGGCAGAGTTAGAATTACAATAAAATATCGCTTCTAGGGTGTCCTTAAAATTATAGTGGACTTTAAAATAAAAAAAAAGACTTTAAGGACGGGGCAAAAAGAAGCAGTTAAAGGTGATTTGTGCTCTGAGACAAACGTGGTGGCAAACAATACGGGAAGCGTAGGCGAAGCGGAATTGACGGAGAGTTAATTTTAATTTTTGAGTTTGAAAAAATAGACTTGTCTATTATATACTACGATGTGGAGCGAAGATGACAAGAAGTTTGTTATGCAGTTAAGAGTTGCTACTACTGAAAGTAAAATTTATGAAGTCGTGTCTAACTTCTACGATAGTGAGTTAAAACCAAGTATCTCCTTTCATAATTCCATTATATCTTTATTTAGCACACCAACGAGTGATGAAGAGGTGCTTGAGGTACTTAAAGTAATATATCCAAAATATGCTATCGTGTATCCTAATTTGAATAGTAGGTGACAAAGACTTTCTTAGGTGAGAAAAAAAGCGATAGAGCCTTACCAAAGCGAAAAAGTATATGAAATGAGCAAACTTGATAAGTATTTTAATCTAAATGAAGACGAGCGGATTGATATCGTTGATGGATATAAGAAAGATGTCAAAGCCAAAAACGAACAAAAAATACAAATTGATGTCCGTGATGTAATGGCTAAAATGAACGATATGATATTAAGTAATGACCCTTATCTTAAACTACTTGCTTTGATGATAGCAATTGGAGCAAGGCCTGTAGAAATATTTGACAAAAACACATATGAATTAATACCAGATAAACCGAGTTGGTTGCGAGTGAATAACTTAGCGAAAAAGAGAGAAGGACAAAAAAAGAATTGGACTGAGAGGCATGTCGTCCTTTTTACTCCTCAGTTTGTAATAGAACAAGTAAATTCAATACGAAACCATTTTAAAAAAGAAAAAAGCAGTTATCATCAACAGCGAGGAGTGCTTGATAAACAAAAGAATAATGAACTAAACAAAAGAATTATCAAAATCTTCCCTTGGCTATCAGAACACACACAGAAGAGTAGTATGTTGCGAAAACTATATGCTAGTTTGTCGTATAGTAATTTCGCCAATCCGAAATTGGAGAATTTTAACACGTGGGTAAGCAATGTATTGGGGCACGGCGATATGCTTACTAGTTTTAGTTATAGTTGGGTTAATGTTGCAGACCCTGAAGAAATTAAGGCAGAAGGGATTAAAACAGAATTAGAGGAGTTGAGACGCAAAATAGATTTATATTTGAATTTAAATAATACTAATGAAATTAAAAGCGAAAACGGAGACGAAGAATGTAGTTATATACCATTAGGTAAAAGCGCTAGTAGAGAGGATAAGTATAAATTGCTTGAGCAGATTTACAATGATAACCCTAATATTACAAATACTAAACTACGAAAATTAAGCGGGATTGGAGCCGTTATTGTCAATACGTTTATTAAAGAAAAGAGGGAAGCGACGAAAAACGAAGCGAAAAAAGAAGAGGAAACAAAAGCACCATTAAGAAGAAGCACAAGAAATAAAAAGAAGGCTAATACTTAACAACGACTAAAGGCTGTTCTCCATATTTTAGTCTAAGATTAGACTCCGCCTGTAGCATTTAATGGAGCAGATTGTGAAAAACTCAATACAATCTACACCATAAAAATTGCCTGCTATAATCGGTGGGTGCGACTGAAATGTGCGAGACAAACCGCATATATTACAAAATTCTTCTCCATATTTTGGCTGGGGCATCTCTGAATAAACGAATGTCCTTATGTGTCCAACTATATCGCTCGGCAATTCGCGTATTATTACCGACATGGTTTATATTACATATTATATAACAAAAAATGAATTTGTTTGGTCAAAGCACGAAATACGACATCATCATCAACTACATCGTCATCTTCTTCTTTATCTATTGATAACATCAAAGACGCTCTACCAACAACGGCCTTTGGAGAATTGCGAACGGCTACTCTGTCGCCAGTATTACAAAATGTATTTAACTTATGGTATTAATACGCGATTCTTTGACAAAACGGAGACTAATGGCGGGGTGGTCTCATCTGCTAATTCAATGGCGGTTTTGACTACATCGGCCTCGGGTAATTCAACCGCGCAGATTACGACTATTGAGCGAGCCAAATATAGAAGTGGTATGGGTTTAGTTGCTAGATTCTCCGCCTTGTTCCCGTCATCTATCGCCGCAGATAGTTTCAATTGCGATATTGGCATAGGCACACCAGCAGACAATTTATGTTTTAGACAATCAAGTTTGGGAATGTCTGTTGTAAGAACGGCGGGAAGCGTAGAAAATGTAGTAAAACAATATGCGTGGAATGTTGATAAATGTAATAGCACGGGAAACTTCCCCACGATTGATTTTACTAAATTGAACGTGTTTGAAATAGTTGTTCAGTATCTGGGTAGCGGTCAAATTAGATTCAAAAATGAAAATCCACGCACTGGACGAATGGAAGTAATTCACTCAATTCAATACGCGAGCACTGCTACTACTCCATCATTGGATCAGGCGGCGTTTGCTATTTATGCGAAGGCATATTCGTCAAGCCTCCAATCCGTTGTAATGAAAACAGCGAGTATGTTTTTAGCAGTTGAAGGAAATATTGATAGGACTATTGCTATAACCAATTCGTATGATTCGGTTAAAACTATAGGAGCAACTGAGAATGCTATATTTACCATTAGAAACCGCGCCACATTTAACAGCAAAACGAATTACAACATAATCTACTTTGAGAATTTGTGTATCAGCAATTCAGATACTAAAACATGTATCGTGAGAATTATTCTTAATACCACATTGGGAGGAACACCTTCTTATTCAAATTACGATACAAACACATCGTTAGCAGAGGTTGATACAGCGGGGACAACAAGAACGGGTGGAAGTGTGATATTTACATATGTGCTGTCTGGTGGCTCATCAATATACATTGATTTGTCTCAATATAATATCAAGATAGGGTCAGGTAAGACATTTACTATATCCGCACAAAATACGAGCGGTGGAACGGCGAGCATTTACGCTTCATTAAACTGGATTGAAGATCAGATTTAAACAAAAAAAGAAGGTTTTATTTATGGCAAAATATTATATCATAGAATATTGTATTTGCGCATCAACTTTCTTTTCTATCTTTATTGACATTTTTTAATATATTCAAACCCCTTATCCTTGATTAACTTTTTCTGTTATACGCGCGTGATTTCTCTTCAAATATATGTAGAATTGGTCAATATTAACACCGCAGGGGATTTGTTCTTTATGTTGTCGTCGTCGCCGTGAGTTGATGTTTTTGATTAGAGTAAATAGTATATCTAAATTTTGTATGTAGGTCATTATATTTATGTATTCTTTTTTTTGCTTAAGCATGATACACCTTGAGAAGAATACTAACTTCAAAATTGACAGGACATTCAAGCACATTGCCACTCGCATTTCTAATTACAATATCAATAGACCTTAAACTTTTCGTTGTATTAAATGGCACATAATCGGCAACATCGTTTGATGATTCAAAGTAGCACTGGACTCCATAGGGTTTATCTAAATTACATTTACCAACCACGGAGAAATTACCATTTGCTTCAACTAAACCAGACTGATTCAATGCACGGCTATGCACATAAACTGCTGTTTCACCAATTAGATTGACTATGGATTGCATCGTGCTACTCGCCGAGGCAGAGATATCGGCAGTTAGTCCTATCTTGTCGCTAATAGTGCTGTTATCGTAATCAAAAGCATACGTATCACCAGTGAAAGCGAAATTCAATTTATTAACGGAGTTCAAAGTTATAACTACAGAGTTTAGGGGTAATTGCTGAATTAATCGCAGTTTGAAGAGCGGTAATAAATGTATCAATGGTGTATTGATTTTCTGTTACGATTGCCGTTTTTGTAGCCAATCCAGTTGTTTTAATCAATGTGAGAGTGTTGGCATAACTCGGTATGTTTGGGAAAACGTTTGGAATAGAGATACTTTTAACGACATAAGCACTAATTATATCAATATTACGACCAGTTGCTGGTAAATCAACGACGAAACGGCCATTGTGAGTAGAAGCGGATTTTGTTTCTGTTTTATCGCTTGAGGAGACGCGAAGGAGGAAATTTTTTTTTGTTCGCTTCTCGTCTTCAAGATTGCTTATCGTAAAACTCATTGCTATATTATAACATAATAATATTTTAATTTTTTAATTTTTTTTATTGTTTAACAACTGATCTGCTAGGATAAATAGACGCGACTTTAACATATTTCAACCAAGCAGTGATTGATTTATTTGTAGCAGCATAATCAGAAGCATAACGAAGAGTGACTTCCGCAGTTCGTGAATTATTGACTGCAATACCAGATGCTCCAATGTGTGGCGACTGATTGAGTGTCTGGATAATAGTAGCAAAACCAGCGTTGGATGTAAGTCCTGTTTTATCTGTAGTAGAATACCACTTGCGGAAGTTTTCAAAGTGAAACAGATGAAGACATGTAAGCATCACGAATGCCCATAGTCGCTTGGAGATTGTTGATATACAATTCCGCGCATCCTCGTTGAACGGAGGCAAGAGTATCTGTGCTTCCTCCTAGTTCTATCTTTTGTTGCGGAGCATACCAATCACCAATACGGCATTGATATTGTCTGTAAGGCATTTGAGCAGTTCCCAAGTTGTCAATATTGGCATTATCAGAAAGCACATTCTGAGTTACGATATACAAGCACTGAGCACGGGCGACGGCCTTATTTACTTGAAGATTAAAATCAACAGACACCCCCGGATTCGCCTTTTGGTTATAATATGTTTCATAAGTGTATGGGAGCCCATCCTTGCTTCCCATCTGTTCCAAAAATATTTCTCTGCACGCGGGAGCAAGAGAGAATGTCTCCAACATAACAACTGGATTTGTTATGGTGTATTTCAAATTAGTGGTAGTAAATACACTAGGAATCGCACCATCAGAGGTTCCGATAATAGTCAATGCTTCATGTACTGGTGCAAATGTCAAACGAAGTCTCATACCACTAATCAGAGAAGGAGGAATGAGA
The DNA here is from genome assembly GCA_019918135.1 of Paulinella micropora. NCBI lineage: Eukaryota > Cercozoa > Imbricatea > Euglyphida > Paulinellidae > Paulinella > Paulinella micropora. The sequence goes on from WBZZ01003325.1 coordinate 76,871, forward strand.
GTTTCTTCATTAAACACTCCCGAGAAGTAATGAAGAGGAATACAAACTCTCAAAAACTTTACCAGTCGCAAACACTACCAGCAGTGGGATCATTAAGGGTAAAATCTTGTACGGAATATGTGTCAGATTTAATCTCCTTACTAACTTCAACGGATTCTCTCTGTCCCGCCATTTGTGCCTGCCGACGATAATCAAAAGGATAATGCCAAGGAAGAATATTTCGCACCATTTTATTAAACATCTTCAATTCGTTCAAGTTCGCTACCATCCTTACTTTCCAACAAAAATCTTTCAAAAAATAGCGGTTGCGGGAGTGTTCTGGAAACCAAGAGCACAAGCAACAGCAACTGCTTTTGCATTAGTGGCCACCAATCCTTCGGCCATAATGTCAAATGACAAATAGCAATTCTTTCCATAAACAAAATCAGTGCTTGCCTGTAATGTAAAAAATCATTTCAGTTCCAGAATCACTGGTATAAGTCTGCTGGTCAGCGAAGTTCTTCTTAAAGATACTTCCCTGTTCAGAGAGCGCCAGACTTGCTGGCAACTCATATCTGAGGTTGTTGAGGGTCATCAACTCCTCAGTAACTTCAATCTCCTTTCTTTCCATTTTTTTGTGTGTGGTTGTGGGATGGCAAAATCCGCAATGCTACTATAACTAAAAAAATAATAATAGAAATTAAAAATAATTATTTATTCACCTGAAACGGATTGTTTAATAAAATCAACTGATTTCTGTATGTTGTCAAGTCTTGTGTATTGTGGTGAAGTCAATTGAAACTCTCTTGCCTCAGCATTCTCAACTGCTTTCTAGAAATAAGCCAAACTGCTAACAGCAGTGTCCAAATCAACAACATCCGCATTTTCTTTTTTTATCAGAAATGTCTGTTAATGTGTTTTGAATAGTGCTCTTCTCATACGGGACTAAATCGCCAAATTCGGTCAATGGTTGATTAACTAATGGGGCACCATGACTACTCCACAATTCAAACTGGTTTAGTTGAAACCCATCACTTTTCGGTCGGTTTGCTTCATTTATCCTCTTAATAAAGTCAATTGGCAAACGTTTTGAAGCACTTGAGTTTTTAATCATTATATAATATAAGTTAATTTAATTTAAATCAACTTTAAAATATATTTTATCAATTACCATTAATTATTTTTTTCATAATTTGTAAATTCTTGTGTGTAATTCTTTCCTCTTTCATTTTCTTTAAATCCGCTATGGCTTGATTTACATCAACGTCATTAGTTTCAGTAACCTCCTTAGGTGGTGGCGGAGTTTCCTTAGAAGCATCTTCCATTGCTTCTATCTTACTTGCTGGTGTTGTGGTAGTTTGTTTCGGCGCAGCAAAGGAGTGGGATTGACAGATTTGGGTAAAGATTGTTCAATCTTAAGCGCTGGAGACATCTCAATAGGTTTGGCATTTGGTTTAGGCAATGAAGTTTTTGCCGATTCTGTGTCTGGTATTTTTCTTTTTAATGATTCATCTGGCATTTGGTCTAGTTGCTGTTCATTGTTCTTACTCCCCTTGCTTACTTTTGGTTTTAATTGACACTTAATCTTGCCACTCTTAATATCCTCTTCTATCTTCTTTACTGCTAAGTATTCGGGCGATCCCTTACGAATCGTTACGAATTTTCCTTGCGCATTTTGTTTATACCAAATAGCAATTGCTTGTTGATAGCAAGTCTTGTATAATTTAGTTGATTCCGTCATGTCATGTATTATGGTGAAGAAAAAACCATTTAATTTAATTTTTTACAGGTTTGTCATATCTCTATCCTTATTTAATCGCAATATAGTAGAGAAATTCTTTCTAAACTGGTCGTTCTATCACTAGCCGTATTATTAATTGCTAGAAATGAATAAGGTTCTGCTGTAGCATATTTAACCATATTGTAAAATTCTTTTTTGGTGAGAAAAGGACTTTCATATTCATCTGCCAGTCTGTCAAGTTCGCTTCTCCTTACTCCATTAAAAATAATCATCCAATGACAATTAATTCTTATTCTTCGCGGGAGTTGTGTATAACTCTGAGTTGCTACCCAGACTGACACCTTAGCATGTGTTGAAGCGAAAAACAACTCGGTAAGCACTTCTGATTTGAGAAAAGTTTTACTCTGCGCGATATCATCCAACTGTGTGGGCATGTGTGGGTATTTGTTTGCATGTGTAAGTATGTACTATTATGTGTGTCAGTCTGTGTATGTGTGACTTGTGTGTGTGTGTGTGTGTGTGTGTGTGTGTGTGTGTTGGTATTTGTGTGCATGTGTACGTATGTACTATTATGTGTGTCAGTCTGTGTGTATGTGTATACCTATGTAAATATGGAGCTTTAGTAACATATTTTTACTATTGCGAAGTGAAATCTATACGTTTGAGAAATCAAAAAGCGAAATTAGAAGCACAGGAGAGAGAGCCATACTCAAGACACAAACGCTTTTTTCCTCTTTCAAAACACTGCTAAACACATATCTGCTCACAACTAATGTACGTTCATATTTACACCATATTCAATATAGTAATAGGTCCGATCTCTCATATTCTACGTACTATGTACATCTGATTTCTCATTACAAGTTTCTGAATTTCTGATTTCTTATATTTCACCGCGACTTAGTCAGACTTGTTTACTTAGAACAAGCTTGATTGCTCTAGGCAAGAACAACTAAAACAAAATACTTCTCTATTAGTATTAAACTTGTAATGAGAAATCAGAAGATCCACATGTAGACAAGATTATAAGAAGCAGGTTTTTTGCTTCCTGAGGGAAGAAATTTGCCCCGCCCTCCAGCGAGGCCAGCCAGGCCAGCCACCAGGTCTGACCTTGAGCACCCGGATAATCAGCCAAAAATTTCCCAAACTTTTTTTTCCGTTCACCTTTCTGCACCTTCCCAGAAGTATTTATCGTATTGTTGCTTTGTAGGCCTCGTCTAAGTGCCAGACATAGTGCCCACAAGAGTCACTAGGATTCTTATTCTTCCACCCCAAAGTTCTCGCCAACACTCATCATGTACATACAAAAGAAATACTGTATGGAATTAAGTATAGACATAACATAACAATAACACCAGAATGTACGTCTTGCATGTATGTCTTGTATGTATGTATGTAGTGCGTGAGTGTGTATCTGTGTATTTGGTGTTTGTGTCTGTGTGTGCGTGAGTGTGTGTTTGTGTTTGTGTTTTGTGTGTATGTATGTATGTACATACATATGTCATATGCATGTATGTGTTCATACCTGTATGTTATGTATGTCATGTATGTACATATGTATGTAGTTTGTGTGTATATGTCTGTGTGGGGGCGAGGGTGTGCGTCTATGTGTATGTGTGTGTGTGTGTGTGTGTGTGTGTGTATGTGTGTGTTGATCTTTGTGTGTGTGTGTGTGTGTGTGTGTGTATGTAAGCATGTATGTATACATGTATGTATGTGTATGTCTATGTGTGTGTGTGTGTGTGTGTGCGGGCGCGAGTGTGTGTGTGTGTGTGTTTGTGTGTGTTTATGTGTGCATGTATGTATTATGTTTGTATGCATGTATTCTGTGTGTATGTTTGTATGTGTGTGAGTCTGTGTGTGAGCGTGAGTGTGTGCATGTGCGTTTGGTATGTTTCTTTGTGTTTGTCTGTGTGTGTGTATGTGTATATGCATTATGTGTGTTCGTGTGTTTGTGTTTATTAAGTATTTGTATGCACGTATTATGTACCTATGTGTGTGTGTGTGTGTGTGTGTGTGTGTGCGTGGGCGTGTGTTGGTGTGTTGGTGTTTGTATTAACGCTCCAAATAGTTTCGCACGTCCTTTGGTAGGCTTTTGCAAGGTGCCAGACTACTAGTATTGCCCACAAGGGATCCCAGCAACCCCGACAATCATTCATTTGGCTCCGTGTCTTCGGTCAACGGGGATGATAGAGAGTAAACCGCTGCGGAGGGAGGAGGGAGGAAGGAGGGAGGAAGGAGGGAGGAAGCAGGAAGGAAGAAGGAAGGAGGAGGAAGGAGGAAGAAGGAGGAAGGCAGAGGAAGGAATCGAAGAAGGAAGAAGCAAGGAGACAAACACAAACACACATTCACGCACACACAGACACAAAAACAAACACGCACACACACACACACACACACACACTCTCTCTCTCTCTCTCACTACATACATACATACAAGACATACTGCAAGACATGTATGCAAGACATGCATGCAAGACATGTATGCAAGACATGCATGCAAGACATACATTCTGGTGTTATTGTTATGCATATACTCAATTGTATACAGTATTTCTCTTGTGTGTTTAGGTTTTTTTGGCTTGCTCTGTCGTAGCTATATTGAGAGTTGTGACTGTTGTTGGTTTTTACAGCTGGGCGCGATGCTCAGGTATATTTTCTGACCTTACCGTGAGCCCCCTCCCTCTCTCCCTCTCACTTTCTCTCCCAACACACCTGCTGCCTACTTCGTTGCAATATAATTTACAGAAGTTCACTTTTTTTCGAATGTCATGTTTCTTTTTTGTGGTGCTGAGCTGTAGCTGAACTCGTTTGGCTCCGTGTTTTCGGCCACAGTGCACATGTAACGAATCCGTACTCAACAGTTTGACGCCAGACAGTTAACACTGTAATAATCTGAATAATCTGTTTCTGGGTGTCGAAGCTTGACCAAATAGCATAAATTCTTCTTCTTTCTCTCTCCCTCTCTCTCTCTCTCTCTCTCTCTCTCTCTCTCTCTCTCTCTAGACCCTCGGCCGCCAAAAAATTATTTCCCCGCTGATTTCCGGGGAAGGCCCCCCCCCGGGGGGGGGGGCAGACAAAAATGGTTACTTGATTTTTTGGGGAAGGCCGGGCGGGGGGGGGGGGGCAGAAAAAATGTTCCTCAATTTTTTTTGGGGGGGGCTCTCTCTCTCTCTCTCTCTCTCTCTCTCGGTAAACTTTTTTTGCGCGTAAATTTGCAGGGTCAGCGGTTCCACGAAATTTTTCTTCGCTCGTCGTGGGATTTTGTTCTTTCTTTTCTCTCCTCGAAGTTCCCCGGGGGGGGGGGGGGGAGGCATCTGAGCGGGAAATTCTTTTGTTGGAATTTTTTGCGCCCCCCCTCCTCCCCCCCCCCCCCCCTTCCCCCTCGGGGAATGGGAGAATTTTGGGGGTCTGAATTTTTTGCGGCCCCCCCCCCCTCCCTCCTCCCCCCCTCCCCCGGCCTTCACCCAACTTCGGGGGAAAACTTCCTTGGCGGCCGACGAGAATGTTTTGCTCTATCTGAAAAACCCAACGCACGCAAGATTCGGGAAAATTCCTTTCGCGCGAAATAGTTATGCACGGATAGGGCGCTATATTCGACTTTTTCTCCCCCCTGACACCCCCCCCCCCCCGGGCCCTCCTCCAAAAATCAAGGAACAATTTTTCTGCCCCCCCTCCCCCCCCCCCCGGGCCCTCCACCAAAAATCAAGGAACAAATCTTTCTGCCCCCCCCCCCCCGGCCCTCCCCAAAAAATGAAGGAACAAAATTTTCTGCCCCCCCCCCCCCCCGGCCCTCCCCAAAAAATCAAGGAGAAAAATTTGGAGGCCGAGGACGAATATATTTTTTTTCTTCTATGGTCGGGGTCACAAATCCAAACATCCCAATCCACGCAAGATTCGGTTGAATTCCTTCACGCCAAACAGTCCGTTGCGCACGACCAGCTCGTCTAAGTCGCCGGGTCAGCGGCCAAACGATATTTTCTTCTTCGCTCTTCGTGATTTTTTTCCCCTTACACCATCTCCCCCCCACCCCTCGGGAAATGGGAGAATTCGGGGGTCTGAGTTTTTTCGGCCCCCCCCCCCCCCAACCCCCAACGGCCTTCCCCCGAAAATCGGGGAAACAAATTTTTCTCTCCCTTCCCCCCCCCCTCCCTCCCCCCGGCCTTCGCCCAACTTCGGGGGAAAACTTCCTTGGCGGCCGATGAGAATTTTTTGTTCTATCTGAAAAACCCAACGCACGCAAGATTCGGTAAAATTCCTTTCGCGCGAAATAGTTATGCAAGGATAGGGCGCTGAATTCGACGGGTTAGCGACCAAACAATTTCTTGCGCTCGTGGTGGTTTTTTTTTTCTCTCTGCTACCATTCGCCTTAGTCAAATGTGGCAATATTAGCAGTACTTTGCTTGTAATAATTACTTCTGTCATATTTAAGCGAACAAGTGGGTGCATCCTGGCTCGCGCTGACGATTTTATTTTTTGATAACATAACTAAGTCACTTCCAAATAAGATTTTACCTCCGTACCTTGACGTATCGATAGAGCATGTCTTGAAATATTAATATTCAACTTATTTTAGTATTACTACGTTGAGAAATGATGATTTTATTCAGTTTGAAAAACACTGCCACATTTCAATGACTAGGATCCTCGCGTTCAACTGACACCTATTTTTGATATATAACATAACTAAGTCACTTCCCGATAATTTGAGATTTTACCTCCGTACCTTGACGTATCGATATTAATAGATTCACTGAGCATGTCTTGAAATATTAATATCAAGCTTATTTCAGTATTATTACGTTGAGAAATGATGATCATGTTTTATTCAGTTTCAAAAACACTGCCACAATTGTGGCAATGATCTACAAATGTGGCGCTCGCCCGGTTAAGGGCTAAAGTTATTACCTACACTGGTTCTCAATATTAATACAAGTTACCGTTGAATTGCACTAATTTGACTCATGATTCTGATTGTCAATGTGAATTTGATTGTTGACTTTGACACTTAATATCCTAAGCTGTATTAGTAATACTTCCTGGCTCCGGCAACAAATTTTCATTGCATGAATCTACTTTCCAGAGCATTTTCCACTTGACAGTGATCAACCTCAAAATTTTATTTAAAATATCTTTGCTGTTCACTGAAATTTTTTAACTATCGCATTCTTTGACGTCATTTTTATCAAGATCTGGAACTCTGTTGTTTCTTCTTTCTTTTCTTTCGGACAGACGGACCGGGGGGGGGGCGGGGGGGGGGGGGCGGGGTGCTACAGCCGACTAACCGACTTACCTGCATGCTGCGTCTCGTCTTGTGCCACTGGTAGTCGTGGTCTCCGACGTCAGCCATAGCCTAAATTGAGTAGCGCGAGGGACAGGGCGCGAACCATACGATGGAAGGAGTAGCTGTAGCGGGGTATTTGCAAAGCCTGGCACAGTTGACAAACAAAATTAAGAACAATACACTGTGGCAGAACATGCTTTTTTCTTCAGATACTTGCAGTGCGTGAGTGCGCACCAGAGGGAGAGGCACTAGCTCTGACGGAAGATAGCACAAGCAGGAGGCAGGCACCATCGGCCGGCTGCTTGTCTGGCATGATCGGACTCATCGGCGCTACTGGCGGGTCGCTATCCAGGCATGTGGCACGAGGCAAGGAGCAGCACAGCTGGATGTGCACAAGGTAGGATAGCAGCAGAGCACAGCTGGACGCTCCTGCAGCCCACAAACACACACACACACACGCACGCGCGCGCGGCGCGCCCACACACATACACACATACACAGACACACACATGCATACACACATACACGCACACCCTCGCTCACACACACACACACACAGACACACCCACACAATACATACATACATATGTACACATTCCTGGTCTGGCTCTGGTTTCCGGCAAGGCCGGACCAACGCATCGGCCAAAGCCCTCGAGTCCCCGTCCTGCGCCTGTTCAGAGGCCAGTGCAGGTGCTCGCGCGAGGCACGCGCGCGCTTTACAGCTGTTCCTGCTGCCCTGCGAACAAAGAAGAAGAACAATAACAAGAAGAACAATAACAAGAAGAACAATAACAAGCAGAACGAGAAGAAGAACGAGAAGAAGAACGAGAAGAAGAACGAGAAGAAGAACGAGAAGAAGAAGAAGAAGAAGAAAGAAGAGGAAGAAGAGGAAGAAGAGGAAGACGAAGAAGAAGAAGAAGAAGAAGAAGAAGCAGAAGAAGCTGAAGAAGAAGAAGGAGGAGGAGGAGGGGAGGAGAAGGAGGAGGAGGAGGACGAGGAGAAGGAGGACGAGGAGAAGGAGGAGAAGGAGGAGGAGGAGGAGAAGAAGAAGAAGAAGAAGAAGAAGAAGGAGAGGAGGAGGAGGAGGTGGAAGAGCAGGAGCTAGAGCAGCAGCACCAGGAGCAGCAGCACCAGGAGCAGCAGCAGTACCAAGAGGAGGAGGAGGAGGAGGAGAACGAGGAGGATGAGAGAAGGAGACGAGAAGGAGAAGGGGAGGAGGATGCGAGGAGGTCCTAGAGGAGGGAAGAGGGTGGAAAGAGAAGGAGGAGAAGGAGAAGGGGAGGAGGAGAAGGAGGAAGGAGAAAGAGTAGGAAAGGAAGAGGAAGGAGAAGGAGCAGGGAGGAAAAGGTGCAGGAAGGAGTAAGGGGAGAGGGAGGAGAAGAGAGAAGGAAGAGGAGGAAGGGGAGGAGATTCTAAAATGTATGCATGTATGTATGCATGCATGCATGTATGCATGTATGTATGTATGTATGTATGTATGTATATCATATGCACGTATATACTAATAATTGTATCAGTACCGATGAATATATTTATGTTTGCATGTGCGTATGTTTGTATGTAATACTGTGCATGTTTGTTGCAGGAGCTCAAGCTAGATCGATATATTACACCATTAGAAGATGCAGGCTATGAAGTGATAGACAGCCTTGAAGGTCTCACCAAGGATGACCTTGTCAAAGACGTTCCCGAAATGAAGCCTGGCCATGCTAATCTCTTGCTTAAAAAAATCGAATCGCTGAAAAAATAAAATCCAAGTAAAAACTCTTTCAAAAGCTTTATGCTTGCTGGATATAAGGGATTAAGTCTTGTGAACAATTACCGATGAGTCAAGACACCAACAACGATTTCAATCATACCACTGTTACATGCATACATACATACATTCTTACACTGATATATATATATACCAATAAGATTATTGGTATATATATATATATAAAATATATTATATATATATATATATATATATATATATATATATTTTTTTTTTTTTTACACTTCATGTTTTCTCTTTTTGTATCTCTTGATACCTCTTCCATTTTATCTCTTCTGCTTCCCGCTCAGCTCTACGAGTGGTAAGTATTCTATTAAAGCAGTGTTTGCGTTATATATATATATATATATATATATATATATATGATCATTTATGTATTCGCGACTTGTCCAACCGCAAAGTATAAAACAAGCCTTAAAAAAGTAAAAAAAGCAACATAGGACATATAGAAAACATACATAGAAAATAAAAAAGTGTCAAATGTTTAACATAAATTTTTCTAACTGAGCACATTAAGAGAGATTTTGACGAAAGGACACATAAACCATATACACGCAGTTTATATATATTTTTATGAAATAAAAATATGGTTTATGTGTCCTTTCGTCAAAATCTCTCTTAATGTGCTCAGTTAGAAAAATTTATGTTAAACATTTGACACTTTTTTATTTTCTATGTATGTTTTCTATATGTCCTATGTTGGTTTTTTACTTTTTTAAGGCTTGTTTTATACTTTGCGGTTGGACAAGTCGCGAATACATAAATGATCACACCACAAAAATGGAGGGGGGGGGGGGGGGAAGGGTGAGTTATAAAAAAGTGAAATCTTTGGATCCACGAAATCAACATATCGTAGATTTTTGGGTATTTGGGGGGAGGATACGTACCCCATTCTGCTTTTTTTGACTTGAGATACGTACCTCATTGTGTGGCGAGTCGCAGGTAGTATTCGCGGGGATTTCCTTTTTTTCCTCCTCGTTCTTAAAAAATAAGGACGGGTAGAAAGGTGAAGAGTAAGACGACTTATAGTGAAATACTGGTTGCTAGGTGTCCTTATTTTTTTCAATAAGTCCTTATTTTTTTCATTTTTTTTTAAATACTCATTTTATTGATTCATTTTTTTCTCAAAAACGTGAAAAAGTTTTGAAAATGTAAAAAAAAAATCAATTTTTTTCATGTTTTGGAGGCCAAGTTTTCAATCGGTTTATTACCCGCGATGAATAGGAGAGCGTATTTTGCTGTTTTTGTAAATCAAGGGTACTTATGGAAACAAGGATCCGCCAACTCACAAGGACTTAAGCAATAGGTACAGGGGGCTTATTTCGTTGAAAAGTCTTCATTTAAACTATCGGGGGTTGTAATCCCCTGTTCTCAAATGTAAGATTACCCCCCGCGGGGTAAATGGTGTTATGGACAATATAGGGGGGGTGGGGATCGGCCAACTTTTGAAAAAACAGGGGACGTCCCCAAGGACATAGTTAAACTCAGTCAAATGGTGTTAAATCCTCTTTTATATACACTATTTTTATAATAATAATCTTAATAATAATAATAATAAGGAAGTAAGGATGTGGCGTATGGTAATATGGGCAGAGTTAGAATTACAATAAAATATCGCTTCTAGGGTGTCCTTAAAATTATAGTGGACTTTAAAATAAAAAAAAAGACTTTAAGGACGGGGCAAAAAGAAGCAGTTAAAGGTGATTTGTGCTCTGAGACAAACGTGGTGGCAAACAATACGGGAAGCGTAGGCGAAGCGGAATTGACGGAGAGTTAATTTTAATTTTTGAGTTTGAAAAAATAGACTTGTCTATTATATACTACGATGTGGAGCGAAGATGACAAGAAGTTTGTTATGCAGTTAAGAGTTGCTACTACTGAAAGTAAAATTTATGAAGTCGTGTCTAACTTCTACGATAGTGAGTTAAAACCAAGTATCTCCTTTCATAATTCCATTATATCTTTATTTAGCACACCAACGAGTGATGAAGAGGTGCTTGAGGTACTTAAAGTAATATATCCAAAATATGCTATCGTGTATCCTAATTTGAATAGTAGGTGACAAAGACTTTCTTAGGTGAGAAAAAAAGCGATAGAGCCTTACCAAAGCGAAAAAGTATATGAAATGAGCAAACTTGATAAGTATTTTAATCTAAATGAAGACGAGCGGATTGATATCGTTGATGGATATAAGAAAGATGTCAAAGCCAAAAACGAACAAAAAATACAAATTGATGTCCGTGATGTAATGGCTAAAATGAACGATATGATATTAAGTAATGACCCTTATCTTAAACTACTTGCTTTGATGATAGCAATTGGAGCAAGGCCTGTAGAAATATTTGACAAAAACACATATGAATTAATACCAGATAAACCGAGTTGGTTGCGAGTGAATAACTTAGCGAAAAAGAGAGAAGGACAAAAAAAGAATTGGACTGAGAGGCATGTCGTCCTTTTTACTCCTCAGTTTGTAATAGAACAAGTAAATTCAATACGAAACCATTTTAAAAAGAAAAAAGCAGTTATCATCAACAGCGAGGGAGTGCTTGATAAACAAAAGAATAATGAACTAAACAAAAGAATTATCAAAATCTTCCCTTGGCTATCAGAACACACACAGAAGAGTAGTATGTTGCGAAAACTATATGCTAGTTTGTCGTATAGTAATTTCGCCAATCCGAAATTGGAGAATTTTAACACGTGGGTAAGCAATGTATTGGGGCACGGCGATATGCTTACTAGTTTTAGTTATAGTTGGGTTAATGTTGCAGACCCTGAAGAAATTAAGGCAGAAGGGATTAAAACAGAATTAGAGGAGTTGAGACGCAAAATAGATTTATATTTGAATTTAAATAATACTAATGAAATTAAAAGCGAAAACGGAGACGAAGAATGTAGTTATATACCATTAGGTAAAAGCGCTAGTAGAGAGGATAAGTATAAATTGCTTGAGCAGATTTACAATGATAACCCTAATATTACAAATACTAAACTACGAAAATTAAGCGGGATTGGAGCCGTTATTGTCAATACGTTTATTAAAGAAAAGAGGGAAGCGACGAAAAACGAAGCGAAAAAAGAAGAGGAAACAAAAGCACCATTAAGAAGAAGCACAAGAAATAAAAAGAAGGCTAATACTTAACAACGACTAAAGGCTGTTCTCCATATTTTAGTCTAAGATTAGACTCCCGCCTGTAGCATTTAATGGAGCAGATTGTGAAAAACTCAATACAATCTACACCATAAAAATTGCCTGCTATAATCGGTGGGTGCGACTGAAATGTGCGAGACAAACCGCATATATTACAAAATTCTTCTCCATATTTTGGCTGGGGCATCTCTGAATAAACGAATGTCCTTATGTGTCCAACTATATCGCTCGGCAATTCGCGTATTATTACCGACATGGTTTATATTACATATTATATAACAAAAAATGAATTTGTTTGGTCAAAGCACGAATACGACATCATCATCAACTACATCGTCATCTTCTTCTTTATCTATTGATAACATCAAAGACGCTCTACCAACAACGGCCTTTGGAGAATTGCGAACGGCTACTCTGTCGCCAGTATTACAAAATGTATTTACTTATGGTATTAATACGCGATTCTTTGACAAAACGGAGACTAATGGCGGGGTGGTCTCATCTGCTAATTCAATGGCGGTTTTGACTACATCGGCCTCGGGTAATTCAACCGCGCAGATTACGACTATTGAGCGAGCCAAATATAGAAGTGGTATGGGTTTAGTTGCTAGATTCTCCGCCTTGTTCCCGTCATCTATCGCCGCAGATAGTTTCAATTGCGATATTGGCATAGGCACACCAGCAGACAATTTATGTTTTAGACAATCAAGTTTGGGAATGTCTGTTGTAAGAACGGCGGGAAGCGTAGAAAATGTAGTAAAACAATATGCGTGGAATGTTGATAAATGTAATAGCACGGGAAACTTCCCCACGATTGATTTTACTAAATTGAACGTGTTTGAAATAGTTGTTCAGTATCTGGGTAGCGGTCAAATTAGATTCAAAAATGAAAATCCACGCACTGGACGAATGGAAGTAATTCACTCAATTCAATACGCGAGCACTGCTACTACTCCATCATTGGATCAGGCGGCGTTTGCTATTTATGCGAAGGCATATTCGTCAAGCCTCCAATCCGTTGTAATGAAAACAGCGAGTATGTTTTTAGCAGTTGAAGGAAATATTGATAGGACTATTGCTATAACCAATTCGTATGATTCGGTTAAAACTATAGGAGCAACTGAGAATGCTATATTTACCATTAGAAACCGCGCCACATTTAACAGCAAAACGAATTACAACATAATCTACTTTGAGAATTTGTGTATCAGCAATTCAGATACTAAAACATGTATCGTGAGAATTATTCTTAATACCACATTGGGAGGAACACCTTCTTATTCAAATTACGATACAAACACATCGTTAGCAGAGGTTGATACAGCGGGGACAACAAGAACGGGTGGAAGTGTGATATTTACATATGTGCTGTCTGGTGGCTCATCAATATACATTGATTTGTCTCAATATAATATCAAGATAGGGTCAGGTAAGACATTTACTATATCCGCACAAAATACGAGCGGTGGAACGGCGAGCATTTACGCTTCATTAAACTGGATTGAAGATCAGATTTAAACAAAAAAAGAAGGTTTTATTTATGGCAAAATATTATATCATAGAATATTGTATTTGCGCATCAACTTTCTTTTCTATCTTTATTGACATTTTTTAATATATTCAAACCCCTTATCCTTGATTAACTTTTCTGTTATACGCGCGTGATTTCTCTTCAAATATATGTAGAATTGGTCAATATTAACACCGCAGGGGATTTGTTCTTTATGTTGTCGTCGTCGCCGTGAGTTGATGTTTTTGATTAGAGTAAATAGTATATCTAAATTTTGTATGTAGGTCATTATATTTATGTATTCTTTTTTTTGCTTAAGCATGATACACCTTGAGAAGAATACTAACTTCAAAATTGACAGGACATTCAAGCACATTGCCACTCGCATTTCTAATTACAATATCAATAGACCTTAAACTTTTCGTTGTATTAAATGGCACATAATCGGCAACATCGTTTGATGATTCAAAGTAGCACTGGACTCCATAGGGTTTATCTAAATTACATTTACCAACCACGGAGAAATTACCATTTGCTTCAACTAAACCAGACTGATTCAATGCACGGCTATGCACATAAACTGCTGTTTCACCAATTAGATTGACTATGGATTGCATCGTGCTACTCGCCGAGGCAGAGATATCGGCAGTTAGTCCTATCTTGTCGCTAATAGTGCTGTTATCGTAATCAAAAGCATACGTATCACCAGTGAAAGCGAAATTCAATTTATTAACGGAGTTCAAAGTTATAACTACAGAGTTAGGGGTAATTGCTGAATTAATCGCAGTTTGAAGAGCGGTAATAAATGTATCAATGGTGTATTGATTTTCTGTTACGATTGCCGTTTTTGTAGCCAATCCAGTTGTTTTAATCAATGTGAGAGTGTTGGCATAACTCGGTATGTTTGGGAAAACGTTTGGAATAGAGATACTTTTAACGACATAAGCACTAATTATATCAATATTACGACCAGTTGCTGGTAAATCAACGACGAAACGGCCATTGTGAGTAGAAGCGGATTTTGTTTCTGTTTTATCGCTTGAGGAGACGCGAAGGAGGAAATTTTTTTTTGTTCGCTTCTCGTCTTCAAGATTGCTTATCGTAAAACTCATTGCTATATTATAACATAATATATTTTAATTTTTAATTTTTTTTATTGTTTAACAACTGATCTGCTAGGATAAATAGACGCGACTTTAACATATTTCAACCAAGCAGTGATTGATTTATTTGTAGCAGCATAATCAGAAGCATAACGAAGAGTGACTTCCGCAGTTCGTGAATTATTGACTGCAATACCAGATGCTCCAATGTGTGGCGACTGATTGAGTGTCTGGATAATAGTAGCAAAACCAGCGTTGGATGTAAGTCCTGTTTTATCTGTAGTAGAATACCACTTGCGGAAGTTTTCAAGTGAAACAGATGAAGACATGTAAGCATCACGAATGCCCATAGTCGCTTGGAGATTGTTGATATACAATTCCGCGCATCCTCGTTGAACGGAGGCAAGAGTATCTGTGCTTCCTCCTAGTTCTATCTTTTGTTGCGGAGCATACCAATCACCAATACGGCATTGATATTGTCTGTAAGGCATTTGAGCAGTTCCCAAGTTGTCAATATTGGCATTATCAGAAAGCACATTCTGAGTTACGATATACAAGCACTGAGCACGGGCGACGGCCTTATTTACTTGAAGATTAAAATCAACAGACACCCCCGGATTCGCCTTTTGGTTATAATATGTTTCATAAGTGTATGGGAGCCCATCCTTGCTTCCCATCTGTTCCAAAATATTTCTCTGCACGCGGGAGCAAGAGAGAATGTCTCCAACATAACAACTGGATTTGTTATGGTGTATTTCAAATTAGTGGTAGTAAATACACTAGGAATCGCACCATCAGAGGTTCCGATAATAGTCAATGCTTCATGTACTGGTGCAAATGTCAAACGAAGTCTCATACCACTAATCAGAGAAGGAGGAATGAGAGTTTCTTCATTAAACACTCCCGAGAAGTAATGAAGAGGAATACAAACTCTCAAAACTTTACCAGTCGCAACACTACCAGCAGTGGGATCATTAAGGGTAAAATCTTGTACGGAATATGTGTCAGATTTAATCTCCTTACTAACTTCAACGGATTCTCTCTGTCCCGCCATTTGTGCCTGCCGACGATAATCAAAAGGATAATGCCAAGGAAGAATATTTCGCACCATTTTATTAACATCTTCAATTCGTTCAAGTTCGCTACCATCCTTACTTTCCAACAAAAATCTTTCAAAAATAGCGGTTGCGGGAGTGTTCTGGAAACCAAGAGCACAAGCAACAGCAACTGCTTTTGCATTAGTGGCCACCAATCCTTCGGCCATAATGTCAAATGACAAATAGCAATTCTTTCCATAAACAAAATCAGTGCTTGCCTGTAATGTAAAAATCATTTCAGTTCCAGAATCACTGGTATAAGTCTGCTGGTCAGCGAAGTTCTTCTTAAAGATACTTCCCTGTTCAGAGAGCGCCAGACTTGCTGGCAACTCATATCTGAGGTTGTTGAGGGTCATCAACTCCTCAGTAACTTCAATCTCCTTTCTTTCCATTTTTTTGTGTGTGGTTGTGGGATGGCAAAATCCGCAATGCTACTATACTAAAAAAATAATAATAGAAATTAAAAATAATTATTTATTCACCTGAAACGGATTGTTTAATAAAATCAACTGATTTCTGTATGTTGTCAAGTCTTGTGTCTTGTGGTGAAGTCAATTGAAACTCTCTTGCCTCAGCATTCTCAACTGCTTTCTAGAAATAAGCCAAACTGCTAACAGCAGTGTCCAAATCAACAACATCCGCATTTTCTTTTTTATCAGAAATGTCTGTTAATGTGTTTTGAATAGTGCTCTTCTCATACGGGACTAAATCGCCAAATTCGGTCAATGGTTGATTAACTAATGGGGCACCATGACTACTCCACAATTCAAACTGGTTTAGTTGAAACCCATCACTTTTCGGTCGGTTTGCTTCATTTATCCTCTTAATAAAGTCAATTGGCAAACGTTTTGAAGCACTTGAGTTTTTAATCATTATATAATATAAGTTAATTTAATTTAAATCAACTTTAAAATATATTTTATCAATTACCATTAATTATTTTTTTCATAATTTGTAAATTCTTGTGTGTAATTCTTTCCTCTTTCATTTTCTTTAAATCCGCTATGGCTTGATTTACATCAACGTCATTAGTTTCAGTAACCTCCTTAGGTGGTGGCGGAGTTTCCTTAGAAGCATCTTCCATTGCTTCTATCTTACTTGCTGGTGTTGTGGTAGTTTGTTTCGGCGCAGCAAAGGAGTGGGATTGACAGATTTGGGTAAAGATTGTTCAATCTTAAGCGCTGGAGACATCTCAATAGGTTTGGCATTTGGTTTAGGCAATGAAGTTTTTGCCGATTCTATGTCTGGTATTTTTCTTTTTAATGATTCATCTGGCATTTGGTCTAGTTGCTGTTCATTGTTCTTACTCCCCTTGCTTACTTTTGGTTTTAATTGACACTTAATCTTGCCACTCTTAATATCCTCTTCTATCTTCTTTACTGCTAAGTATTCGGGCGATCCCTTACGAATCGTTACGAATTTTCCTTGCGCATTTTGTTTATACCAAATAGCAATTGCTTGTTGATAGCAAGTCTTGTATAATTTAGTTGATTCCGTCATGTCATGTATTATGGTGAAGAAAAAACCATTTAATTTAATTTTTTACAGGTTTGTCATATCTCTATCCTTATTTAATCGCAATATAGTAGAGAAATTCTTTCTAAACTGGGTCGTTCTATCACTAGCCGTATTATTAATTGCTAGAAATGAATAAGGTTCTGCTGTAGCATATTTAACCATATTGTAAAATTCTTTTTTGGTGAGAAAAGGACTTTCATATTCATCTGCCAGTCTGTCAAGTTCGCTTCTCCTTACTCCATTAAAAATAATCATCCAATGACAATTAATTCTTATTCTTCGCGGGAGTTGTGTATAACTCTGAGTTGCTACCCAGACTGACACCTTAGCATGTGTTGAAGCGAAAAACAACTCGGTAAGCACTTCTGATTTGAGAAAAGTTTTACTCTGCGCGATATCATCCAACTGTGTGGGCATGTGTGGGTATTTGTTTGCATGTGTAAGTATGTACTATTATGTGTGTCAGTCTGTGTATGTGTGACTTGTGTGTGTGTGTGTGTGTGTGTGTGTGTGTGTGTTGGTATTTGTGTGCATGTGTACGTATGTACTATTATGTGTGTCAGTCTGTGTGTATGTGTATACCTATGTAAATATGGAGCTTTAGTAACATATTTTACTATTGCGAAGTGAAATCTATACGTTTGAGAAATCAAAAGCGAAATTAGAAGCACAGGAGAGAGAGCCATACTCAAGACACAAACGCTTTTTCCTCTTTCAAAACACTGCTAAACACATATCTGCTCACAACTAATGTACGTTCATATTTACACCATATTCAATATAGTAATAGGTCCGATCTCTCATATTCTACGTACTATGTACATCTGATTTCTCATTACAAGTTTCTGAATTTCTGATTTCTTATATTTCACCGCGACTTAGTCAGACTTGTTTACTTAGAACAAGCTTGATTGCTCTAGGCAAGAACAACTAAAACAAAATACTTCTCTATTAGTATTAAACTTGTAATGAGAAATCAGAAGATCCACATGTAGACAAGATTATAAGAAGCAGGTTTTTTGCTTCCTGAGGGAAGAAATTTGCCCCGCCCTCCAGCGAGGCCAGCCAGGCCAGCCACCAGGTCTGACCTTGAGCACCCGGATAATCAGCCAAAAATTTCCCAAACTTTTTTTTCCGTTCACCTTTCTGCACCTTCCCAGAAGTATTTATCGTATTGTTGCTTTGTAGGCCTCGTCTAAGTGCCAGACATAGTGCCCACAAGAGTCACTAGGATTCTTATTCTTCCACCCCAAAGTTCTCGCCAACACTCATCATGTACATACAAAAGAAATACTGTATGGAATTAAGTATAGACATAACATAACAATAACACCAGAATGTACGTCTTGCATGTATGTCTTGTATGTATGTATGTAGTGCGTGAGTGTGTATCTGTGTATTTGGTGTTTGTGTCTGTGTGTGCGTGAGTGTGTGTTTGTGTTTGTGTTTGTGTGTATGTATGTATGTACATACATATGTCATATGCATGTATGTGTTCATACCTGTATGTTATGTATGTCATGTATGTACATATGTATGTAGTTTGTGTGTATATGTCTGTGTGGGGGCGAGGGTGTGCGTCTATGTGTATGTGTGTGTGTGTTTGTGTGTGTGTGTGTATGTGTGTGTTGATCTTTGTGTGTGTGTGTGTGTGTGTGTGTATGTAAGCATGTATGTATACATGTATGTATGTGTATGTCTATGTGTGTGTGTGTGTGTGTGTGCGGGCGCGAGTGTGTGTGTGTGTGTGTTTGTGTGTGTTTATGTGTGCATGTATGTATTATGTTTGTATGCATGTATTCTGTGTGTATGTTTGTATGTGTGTGAGTCTGTGTGTGAGCGTGAGTGTGTGCATGTGCGTTTGGTATGTTTCTTTGTGTTTGTCTGTGTGTGTGTATGTGTATATGCATTATGTGTGTTCGTGTGTTTGTGTTTATTAAGTATTTGTATGCACGTATTATGTACCTATGTGTGTGTGTGTGTGTGTGTGTGTGTGCGTGGGCGTGTGTTGGTGTGTTGGTGTTTGTATTAACGCTCCAAATAGTTTCGCACGTCCTTTGGTAGGCTTTTGCAAGGTGCCAGACTACTAGTATTGCCCACAAGGGATCCCAGCAACCCCGACAATCATTCATTTGGCTCCGTGTCTTCGGTCAACGGGGATGATAGAGAGTAAACCGCTGCGGAGGGAGGAGGGAGGAAGGAGGGAGGAAGGAGGGAGGAAGCAGGAAGGAAGAAGGAAGGAGGAGGAAGGAGGAAGAAGGAGGAAGGCAGAGGAAGGAATCGAAGAAGGAAGAAGCAAGGAGACAAACACAAACACACATTCACGCACACACAGACACAAAAACAAACACGCACACACACACACACACACACACACTCTCTCTCTCTCTCTCACTACATACATACATACAAGACATACTGCAAGACATGTATGCAAGACATGCATGCAAGACATGTATGCAAGACATGCATGCAAGACATACATTCTGGTGTTATTGTTATGCATATACTCAATTGTATACAGTATTTCTCTTGTGTGTTTAGGTTTTTTTGGCTTGCTCTGTCGTAGCTATATTGAGAGTTGTGACTGTTGTTGGTTTTACAGCTGGGCGCGATGCTCAGGTATATTTTCTGACCTTACCGTGAGCCCCCTCCCTCTCTCCCTCTCACTTTCTCTCCCAACACACCTGCTGCCTACTTCGTTGCAATATAATTTACAGAAGTTCACTTTTTTTCGAATGTCATGTTTCTTTTTTGTGGTGCTGAGCTGTAGCTGAACTCGTTTGGCTCCGTGTTTTCGGCCACAGTGCACATGTAACGAATCCGTACTCAACAGTTTGACGCCAGACAGTTAACACTGTATAATCTGAATAATCTGTTTCTGGGTGTCGAAGCTTGACCAAATAGCATAAATTCTTCTTCTTTCTCTCTCCCTCTCTCTCTCTCTCTCTCTCTCTCTCTCTCTCTCTCTCTAGACCCTCGGCCGCCAAAAAATTATTTCCCCGCTGATTTCCGGGGAAGGCCCCCCCCGGGGGGGGGGGCAGACAAAAATGGTTACTTGATTTTTTGGGGAAGGCCGGGCGGGGGGGGGGGGGCAGAAAAAATGTTCCTCAATTTTTTTTGGGGGGGGCTCTCTCTCTCTCTCTCTCTCTCTCTCTCGGTAAACTTTTTTTGCGCGTAAATTTGCAGGGTCAGCGGTTCCACGAAATTTTTCTTCGCTCGTCGTGGGATTTTGTTCTTTCTTTTCTCTCCTCGAAGTTCCCCGGGGGGGGGGGGGGGAGGCATCTGAGCGGGAAATTCTTTTGTTGGAATTTTTTGCGCCCCCCCCTCCTCCCCCCCCCCCCCCCCTTCCCCCCTCGGGGAATGGGAGAATTTGGGGGTCTGAATTTTTTGCGGCCCCCCCCCCCCTCCCTCCTCCCCCCCCTCCCCCCGGCCTTCACCCAACTTCGGGGGAAAACTTCCTTGGCGGCCGACGAGAATGTTTTGCTCTATCTGAAAAACCCAACGCACGCAAGATTCGGGAAAATTCCTTTCGCGCGAAATAGTTATGCACGGATAGGGCGCTATATTCGACTTTTTCTCCCCCCTGACACCCCCCCCCCCCCGGGCCCTCCTCCAAAAATCAAGGAACAAATTTTTCTGCCCCCCCCTCCCCCCCCCCCCGGGCCCTCCACCAAAAATCAAGGAACAAATCTTTCTGCCCCCCCCCCCCCCGGCCCTCCCCAAAAAATGAAGGAACAAAATTTTCTGCCCCCCCCCCCCCCGGCCCTCCCCAAAAAATCAAGGAGAAAAATTTGGAGGCCGAGGACGAATATATTTTTTTTTCTTCTATGGTCGGGGTCACAAATCCAAACATCCCAATCCACGCAAGATTCGGTTGAATTCCTTCACGCCAAACAGTCCGTTGCGCACGACCAGCTCGTCTAAGTCGCCGGGTCAGCGGCCAAACGATATTTTCTTCTTCGCTCTTCGTGATTTTTTTCCCCTTACACCATCTCCCCCCCACCCCTCGGGAAATGGGAGAATTCGGGGGTCTGAGTTTTTTCGGCCCCCCCCCCCCCCAACCCCCAACGGCCTTCCCCCGAAAATCGGGGAAACAAATTTTTCTCTCCCTTCCCCCCCCCCCCTCCCTCCCCCCGGCCTTCGCCCAACTTCGGGGGAAAACTTCCTTGGCGGCCGATGAGAATTTTTTGTTCTATCTGAAAAACCCAACGCACGCAAGATTCGGTAAAATTCCTTTCGCGCGAAATAGTTATGCAAGGATAGGGCGCTGAATTCGACGGGTTAGCGACCAAACAATTTCTTGCGCTCGTGGTGGTTTTTTTTTCTCTCTGCTACCATTCGCCTTAGTCAAATGTGGCAATATTAGCAGTACTTTGCTTGTAATAATTACTTCTGTCATATTTAAGCGAACAAGTGGGTGCATCCTGGCTCGCGCTGACGATTTTATTTTTTGATAACATAACTAAGTCACTTCCAAATAAGATTTTACCTCCGTACCTTGACGTATCGATAGAGCATGTCTTGAAATATTAATATTCAACTTATTTTAGTATTACTACGTTGAGAAATGATGATTTTATTCAGTTTGAAAAACACTGCCACATTTCAATGACTAGGATCCTCGCGTTCAACTGACACCTATTTTTGATATATAACATAACTAAGTCACTTCCCGATAATTTGAGATTTTACCTCCGTACCTTGACGTATCGATATTAATAGATTCACTGAGCATGTCTTGAAATATTAATATCAAGCTTATTTCAGTATTATTACGTTGAGAAATGATGATCATGTTTTATTCAGTTTCAAAAACACTGCCACAATTGTGGCAATGATCCACAAATGTGGCGCTCGCCCGGTTAAGGGCTAAAGTTATTACCTACACTGGTTCTCAATATTAATACAAGTTACCGTTGAATTGCACTAATTTGACTCATGATTCTGATTGTCAATGTGAATTTGATTGTTGACTTTGACACTTAATATCCTAAGCTGTATTAGTAATACTTCCTGGCTCCGGCAACAAATTTTCATTGCATGAATCTACTTTCCAGAGCATTTTCCACTTGACAGTGATCAACCTCAAAATTTTATTTAAAATATCTTTGCTGTTCACTGAAATTTTTTAACTATCGCATTCTTTGACGTCATTTTTATCAAGATCTGGAACTCTGTTGTTTCTTCTTTCTTTTCTTTCGGACAGACGGACCGGGGGGGGGGCGGGGGGGGGGCGGGGTGCTACAGCCGACTAACCGACTTACCTGCATGCTGCGTCTCGTCTTGTGCCACTGGTAGTCGTGGTCTCCGACGTCAGCCATAGCCTAAATTGAGTAGCGCGAGGGACAGGGCGCGAACCATACGATGGAAGGAGTAGCTGTAGCGGGGTATTTGCAAAGCCTGGCACAGTTGACAAACAAAATTAAGAACAATACACTGTGGCAGAACATGCTTTTTTCTTCAGATACTTGCAGTGCGTGAGTGCGCACCAGAGGGAGAGGCACTAGCTCTGACGGAAGATAGCACAAGCAGGAGGCAGGCACCATCGGCCGGCTGCTTGTCTGGCATGATCGGACTCATCGGCGCTACTGGCGGGTCGCTATCCAGGCATGTGGCACGAGGCAAGGAGCAGCACAGCTGGATGTGCACAAGGTAGGATAGCAGCAGAGCACAGCTGGACGCTCCTGCAGCCCACAAACACACACACACACACGCACGCGCGCGCGGCGCGCCCACACACATACACACATACACAGACACACACATGCATACACACATACACGCACACCCTCGCTCACACACACACACACACAGACACACCCACACAATACATACATACATATGTACACATTCCTGGTCTGGCTCTGGTTTCCGGCAAGGCCGGACCAACGCATCGGCCAAAGCCCTCGAGTCCCCGTCCTGCGCCTGTTCAGAGGCCAGTGCAGGTGCTCGCGCGAGGCACGCGCGCGCTTTACAGCTGTTCCTGCTGCCCTGCGAACGGCAGGCGACCGGGCAAGGTCCGCAAGCTCCCTTCGCCAGGTTCCCGATGTTGCGCTGCTTCCTGTTGGTCCGGGCCTGCGCGCTGGTCGTCGTCTCAAATCTCATTCTAGCCAGCCACAGAGCAAGCAACAGTCTTTACAACAACAAAAACTGAATATACAGAGGAATTATATATATGATTAGGTATATACAGAATACAAAAATGTATGTCTTGCATGTATCTTGCATGCATGTATTGTATGTATGTATGTATGTATCGTGTTTGTGTCTGTGTTTGTGTCTGTGTGTTTGTGTTTGTGTCTGTGTGTTTGTGTTTGTGTTATGAGTGTGTGTGCGTGTGCGTGTGCGTGTGTGTGTGTGTATGTATGTATTATTTAATGTGTATTTATGTGTATTCTGCATGTATGTATGTATGTATGGTGTGTGTGTCCGTATTTGTTGGTGTTTGTGTTTGTGTGTGAGCTTGTGTGTGTGTGTGTGTGTGTGTGTGTGTGTGTGTGTTTGTGTGTGTGGGCTTAAGTGTGTGTGTATGTGTGTGTGTTGGTGTTTGTGTGTGTGTGTGTGTGTGTCTTTGCGTGTGTGTGTGTGTGTTTGTGTGTGTGTGTGTGTGTGTGTGTGTGTGGGTGGGTGCGAGCGTGTGTGTGTGTGGGCTTGTGTGTGTGTGTGTGTGTGTTGGTGTTTGTGTGTGTGTGTGTGTGGGTGCGAGCGTGTGTGTGTGTGTGTGTGTGTGTGTGTGTGTGGGTGGGTGTTTGTGTAAGTTTGTGCATGTATCTATTTAACATATGTACGTATGTATTATGTGGGTATGTATGTCTTCTGATATGTATGTGTGTCGGTGTCTGTAGGCGTGAGTGTGTGCGTGTGTGTTGGTGTGTTTGTGTTTGTCTTCGTGTTTTTCTTTGTTGTGTGTGTAGTGTCTTTGTATGTGAGTGTGTATGTATGCATGATTTGTGTGTTGGTGTGTTTGTGTATGTGTATGTCCGTGACCGAAAGCACGGATCCAAACGAGTGATGGTTGGGCTTTGCTGGGATCCCTGGTAGGCACTAATCTACCTAGACGAAGCTTACCAAGCAACAATATGAACTACATGGGGCGCTAACAAGCCAATGTAAATTTTAAAAAAGTTTAAAAAAAAAATAAAAAAAACTTCTTGCTTCTGATTTCTTTTTCCATACTGCGACTTCTTTTACTTAGAACAACCTTGATCATTCTGGGCAAGATAAATGAAACTTAATACGAAATCAGAAGCACGGTTGGAGAGAATGCCATCTAGGATGAAAAAACAGCTAAAAACGTATCTCCTCACGAATACATACAAGTAATATATGCTCATATTTACACCATATTCAATATAGTAATAGGTCCGATCTCATACCTTTGTCTACAGATACATATTCTGATTTCTCATTACAAGTTTAAGCTCGCTTCTGATTTCTCTTTCAAACATACATATTTCTCTTTGCAATAGTACAATGCGTCATTAAAACTCCGTACTTACATAGGGTTGAAACATGTACACACAGACTGAGTACTAGACTGACACACATACTAATACATACTTACACATACACACACAGATACACGCACACACACAAATATCAACGCACCAACACACCTACACCCACCCACCAGACACACACACACACACTCATACACTCACAAACGCAGACACCGACACAGAAACACCCATAATACACACATAATACACATAACACACACACAAAATATAAGTACTAATATAAATAATGCATGCACAATACATACATACATATAGACACTCATAGACTACTCATAATACACATTGGAGGAAAATTCTTTTCAGTCTCTGTTTACTTTTACCCCCCCGGAAAGAGAAAGCACTGCCAAGAAGATGGAAACATGTAGAGTAGTAATAGCACAGACAAGGAGCCTTAGGACAAGCTCCAGCAGGAAGGTGCGACAAAACGAAAAAAAAAGCAAATCCGGCAGCACTTTCTTCTGTAGCTCCCCTGCAACCTTTTAATCAGAAATCAGAAAGTCAGAAATTGGTTTTTTCTTTCCGGACTGACGGGCGAGAGGGAGGGGGAAAGGGGTTAGCGCGCGAGAGAAAAAATTCCCTGCTCCCTCCCTCTCCCCCCCCCCCCTCTCCCCCTTCCCCCCTCCCTGCCTCCGGCCCCCCCCCCCCGGTCCATCCGTCAGGGGAAAAAAAAAAAAAAAAAAAAAAAGTTCCGAATGTCTGGTTTCTGATTTTGCAAGGATTGCTGCACGGGTTGCAGGGGTTATGCAACAGCTGCAAGCAGGAAGCGCGCGAGAGAACAAAAAAAAAATTTACCCTGGCCCCTCCCTCTCACGCCCCCCTTTCCCTCCGTCCGTCCGGAAAAAAAGAAGAAAAAAAAAAGGAGAGTTCCGAATTTCTGATTTCTGATTTGGCAAGGACATGCTGCACGGGCTGCAGGGGGGTTGCTACAGCTGCAAGGGGGAAGCGCGCGAAAGAACGAATAATTTTTTTTCTTAGCATAGTGCTGTAGCACAACCCCTGCAACCCGTGCTACAGCAGCACGTGATTTGCAAAATCAGAAATCAGAAATGCGGAATTTTTTTCCCGCGCGGAAGGGAGTGGGGCAACGCGCGCGACCATGAAGAAACAATTTCTTTTGTCCCCTGCCCCCTCCCTCCGCCCCGCCCTCCCCCTCCCTTCCTCCCTCCGTCCGAAAGAAAAAAAACGGAGTTCCGAATTTCTGATTTCTGCGAGTACGTGAGTGAGCAAGTGAGCGAGTAAGTGAGTGAGTGAGTAAGTGAGTGAGTGAGTGAATGAGTGAATGAGTTAGTGTGTGAGTTAATGAGTCAGCAAGTGAGTGAGTGAGCGAGTGAGTGAATGTGTGAGTGAGTGAACGAGTGAGTGAGCAGGTGAGTGAGTAGGTGAGCGAGTGAGTGAGCGAGTAGGTGAGCGAGTAGGTGAGCGAGTGAGTAAGCGGCCTCTGGCTGTTTAGCTAGGTTGGCGGACGGCGAGAGTGTTGGACAAGGGATTGGCGAGAGGGAGCGTGTACGAGGCGGAGGGTTCGGGGGGAGAGCGAAAAATATTTCTGGTGAGGGGGATCGCGGCTGTAGCGCCCCCTGCAATTCGTGCTACAGCAGCATGTTGCTTGCAAATCAGAAGCCAGAAATCCGGAAATCGGTTTTTTTCACTGCCTGATGGACGGGCGGGGAGGGGGTGGGGTGGGGGGGGGGGGGGGGGGTGGGAAAGCGCGCTCGAGAATGAAACAAAAAAGTCCATGCCCCCCTCCCTCCGCCCCCCTCCGGTCCGTCTGTCCGAAAAGGGGCGGGGGGGGGGGGGTGGGGAACAGAGTTCCGAATTTCTGATTTCTGATTTTGCAAGACATGCTGCCCGGGTTGCAGGGGGTGTACTACAGCTGCAAGAAGGAAGCGTGCGAGAACAAAAAAAGTTTTCACCCCTCTCCCCCCTTTCCGCGCCGTCCGTCCGGGGAAAAGAAGAAGAAAAAAAAAGGTCCGAATTTTCAAAGACATGCTGCACGGGCTGCAGAGGGTGTACTACAGCGCAAGCGAGCAGAATTTTTTCCTTAACATGGTGCTGTAGCACACACCTGCAACCCGTGCTACAGCAGCACGTTTGTTTGCATTATCAGAAAACAGAATTTCGGAAACAGTTGTTTTTTCCCGCGCGAAAGGGAGGGGGCAACAGGCGCGAGAATGAAGAAACAAGGTTTTTCGGTCCCCTGCCCCTCCCTCCGCCCCCCCCCCCCTCCCTCCCCTTCCGCCGTATGTCCAAAAAAAGTAGAAAAAACAAAACAGAGTTCCGAATTTCCTACTTCTGCGAGTACGAGTGAGCAAGTGAGTGAATAAGTGAGTAAGTGAGCAAGTGAGTGGGTGAGTTGGTAAGAGAGCAAGTGAGTGAGTGAGCAAGTGAGTGAGCAAATGCGTGAATGAGTGACTGAGCAAGTGACTGAGCAAGTGAGTGAGCAAGTGAGTGAGCAAGTGAGTGAGTAGGTGCGCGCGAGTGAGTGAGCGGCAGGGGGGCACCACAGCCCCCTCTGGCAGTTAAGCTAGGATGGTTTTTGTCTGGCGGGCGGCGAGAGTGTTGGACGAGGGATGGGCGGGAAGGAGCGTGTACGAGGCGGAGGGGTGGAGGCAGAGCGAAAAAGATTTTTGGCGAGGGGGCTCGCGGCTGTAGCACCCCTACAACTCGTGCTACAGCAGCATGTTGTTTGCAACGTAAGAAAATAGAAACTCGGAAATCGGTTTGTTTCCCCCGCTTGATAGACGGGCGGGAGGGAGGGGAAAGGGGGAGGCTCAGGAACCTGCTAAAATCCATGAAAAAAATGCCCCCCTTCTCCATCCTTCTCGCCCCCCCTTCTCCGTCCTCGCCCCCCCCCCCCCCCCGTCCGTCTGTCAGAGAAAAAGAAAGAAAAAAACAGTTAGAACTTCTGATTTCTGATTTGGCCAAGACATGCTGCATGGGTTGCAGGGGGTACGCTAGAGCTGCAAAAAGAAGGCGCGCAAGAGAACAAAAAATTCTTTCGCCTGCCCTTCCCCCCCCCCCCCCTCCCGTCCTTCCGCCCGTCCGTCCGAAAACAAAGAAGAAAAAAAACAGAGTTCCGAATTTCTGATTTCTGATTTGGCAAAGACATGTTGCACGGGCTGCAGGGAGTGTGCTGAAGCTGCAAGGGGGAAGCGCGCGAGAGAGCGAACAATTGCTTCCTTAGCATGGTGCTGTAGCACACCCCTGCAACCCGTGCTACGGCAGCATTTTGTTTGCAAAATCCCAGAAATGATTTTTTTTGTTGTTGTTGTTGTTGTTGTTGTTGTTGTTGTTGTTGTTGTTGTTGTTGTTGTTGTTGTTGTTGTTGTTGTTGTTGTTGTTGTTTGTTTTCCCCCCTAGACGGACGCGCGGAAGGGAGGGGGGCAAAGCGCGCGAGAATGAATAAACAAAAAAAATGTTGGTCCCCTGCACCCTCCCTTCCCCCCCCCCCCCCCCAACCACCACTCACACCCCTCCGCCGTCCGTCCGGAAAAAAAAAACAGAGTTCCAAATTTTTGATTTCTGCGAGTACGTGAGTGAGAGAGCAAGTGAGTGGTTAGCGAGTGAGTGAGCAAGTGAGTGGGTGAGTGAATGCGTGAGTGAGTGAGCAAATATGTGAGCAGATGAGTGAGTGAGCAGGTGAATGAGTGGGTGAGCGAGTGAGTGAGCGAGTAGGTGAGCGAGTGATAAGCGGCGGGTGGCACCATACCCCACTCTGGCTGTTAGCTAGGTTAGTTTGTGTCTGGCGCGATAATGTTGGACGAGGGATG
Source organism: Paulinella micropora (assembly GCA_019918135.1). Lineage (NCBI taxonomy): Eukaryota > Cercozoa > Imbricatea > Euglyphida > Paulinellidae > Paulinella > Paulinella micropora. The sequence continues at coordinate 105,324 of WBZZ01003325.1, forward strand.
GGCGAGAGGGAGCTTGAGGCGGAGGGGTGGGGGTAGAGCCAAAAAAGTTCTGGCGAGCGGGCTCGCGGCTCTGCCTGCAACTCGTGCTACAGCAGCATGTTGTTTGCAAAGTTAGAAATTAGAAACTCGGAATCGGTTCCCCCCCCCACCCCCCGCCTGATGGAGGGCGGGAGAGAGGGGGGAGCGAGCTCGAGAATGAAGCAAATTTTTTACCTATACCCCCTTCCCGTACGTCCGTCCGGAACCAAAAGAAAAAGCACAGAGTTCCGAATTTTTCATTTCTGATTTTGCAAAGGCATGCTGCACGGGTTGCAGCAAGAAGGAAGCGCGCAAAAAGAACAAAAACAAGTTTCCCTTGCCCCCTCCTTTTCCCCCCGCCACCCCCGCCCCCCTCCCCCCCCCCCCCTTCCGCCCGTCCGTCAGGAAAAAAAGAAACTGAGTTCCAACTTGCTGATTCTGATTTGGCAAAGACACGCTGCACGGGCTGCAGGGGTTGTGCTACAGCTGCGAGGGGGAAGCGCGCGAGAGCGAAAATTTTTCCTAATTTGGAAATAGTTTTTTTTTTTCGCGCAGAAGGGAGGGGGCCAACGTGCGCGAGAAGGAAGAAACAAAATGTTTTGTCTGCCCCCTGTGTGTGTGTGTGTGTGTGTGTGTGTGTGTGTGTGTATGTAAGTATGTATGTATGTGTGTATGTGTATGTGTGTGTATGTGTGTGTATGTGTGTGCGGGCGCGAGTGCCCCCCCCCCCCCCCCCCCCTTCCTCCCGTCCGCGTGCAAAAACAGAAGAAAACAGAGTTCTGACTTTACTGCGAGTAAGTGAGCAAGTGAGGAAGTGAGCAAAAGTGAGTAAGTGAGTGAATAAGTGAATGAGTGGTTGAGTGAGTGAATAAGTGATTTAAGTAAGTGAGCAAGTGAGCGAATGCAGGAGTGAGTGAAGGAGTGAGCGAGTGAGTGAGTGAGTAGGTGAGAGCAAGTGAGTGAGCGAGTAGGTGAGTGGGCGGTGAGTGAGCGAGTGAGCGAGTGAGTGAGCGGAGTGACACTGCAGCACTCTCTGGCGAGTACTGTTTGCTATATTGGTTTTTGAACGGCCGGGCGGGGAGAGTGCTGGACGAGGGATGGCGAGAGGAAGGGTGAACGAGGCGGAGTGGGGGGGGGGGGGGGGGGGGGAACGCGCGAGAGAACATAAAAAAATTCCCATGCACCCTTCATCCAGCCTGTCCGTCCGTCCCTCTGACAAAGAGAATAAAGAAAAAACAATTCGGAATTTCTGATTTCTGATTTTGCAAATGGTTGCAGGAGGTTCTGAATGATGGATTTCTGATTGTCGCCAGATATGCTGGACGCGCTGCGGGTTGCGTGCTACAGCTGCAAGGGGGTAAGCACGCCGCGAGAAAACGAACAATGAAGTGTCAAACTCAGTCATAGAATTTAAGTTAAGGGCAAGATTTCAGATTAGCGGCCAGATTTCAGATTAGTAGTCAGAATTCAAATTAGTTCCATTTGACTTCTATATCCGTCCGCAAAATCTGCATAATTTTGCGAAATGTTAATGTTAAGTTGAACTAATTTGACTCGGAATTCTGACCACTAATCTAAAATCTGACCGCTAATCTGAAATCTGACTCTTAAATCAAATTCGATGATTGAGTTTGACGCTTGAATGTACCTAGTAATATCTTAGTGCTGTAGCACACCACTGCAATCAGTGCTATTGATACATCAGCATTTTCTGTAAAATCAGAAACCAGAAATTCAGAAATATTAATAGTTTTTGCAGGCGGACGCGCGGAAGGGAGGAGGGGGGGCAGGGGGGTGTTGTAGCGCGCGTGAGAATGAATTCTGTTGTATCCTGCCCCCGACTCCCTCCGCGCCCCTTCCGTCAGTATGTATATTTAAGTTATCATTATAATACAGAAGGAAAAACTCGTTATTACTGCAAGAGAAAAATGTGTTAATACTAATATTAGTAAAATATGATCTAACATTTTCCGCAGTGAATATTAATAAATAGTATAAAATAAAACTGTTGGTTATGAGTCGCCTCATTAATATTACAATATATACAATATTAATAATTGTATATAGTAAATTATACTTATTAATCATCTAAGTGGAAAATGTAACTGTTATCACATATAATCATGTCTATCAAAATGTCTTGCCGGAGTTAGGAAGTATTAATAATATTGTTATTAATATTAATATTAATATTCTTGCTATATCGAAGTTTGTAACAGAAACCATGATTGTAAAAGATTCTTGAGTGACTAAGGGAGGGTTGGAGGAGGGAGGAAGAAAGGGCAGTGTATTATGAAAAGGAAGCTGGAATTACGCACTTTGAAGCAACCTGAGCTTACATTAACACTGAGCTTGTATTAATATATTGCTGTGTAGGTGCAGAATTTTAGAACAGAAACCTGACACTAACTATGATAGTAGTAGTATTAATACGTGTCGGAGCCGCCGAACTTTAGCTTTGAAAAGAAACCGGACCCTGAATACTAGTATTCATACGTGTCCGAGCCGCCGGGGGGGGGGGGGGGGCATTCGCTACTTGCTAGGTTGCAATTAATTAGGTAGGTAGTAGGAAGGCATGCGCATACGCAGTCTAACATATTAATACATATTGATATATACGTACATACAAATACATCATGACATACCAACAACAACAACAACAACGAACAACACTTGAACAAAACATTTACCTGGTGAAGTGCGCCCGAGACGATCTACACATATACATACACATGATACAGACCTGCGATAATGACACTGGCTGAGTCAGCGGAAGTGGACCGTCTGAAAAAGAAGATCCATGACATAGACTGACTGACCTCTGTACCCGCACATCGCATGCAGCAACGTAGGAGGAAAAGGAAGAAGAAGCAACAACCACAACAGAAGAAGAAGCAACAACACACAACAGAAGTCGAAGAAGAAGAAGAAGAAGAAGAAGAAGAAGAAGAAGAAGAAGAAGAAGAAGAAGAAGAAGAAGAAGAAGAAAAAAAAAAAAAAGAAGAAGAAGAAGAAGAAGAGAGACAAAGAAAGAAAGAAAGAGAGAGAGAGAGGTGGAGGGGGGACGTTTGGAAATGCCAACTATTGAAGCGCAGTCCATGACCAAGAACGCGAGATTCACACCTACATCTGCGTTCAGGAATGCCGCTTTCTTCTCAAGAGGTCCCGCCAGTGTAAGCTGTAGCCGGAGTGAGGCAGGTCCGTATGGCAGAACGGTGGCGCCAGCACCCGAGCGCGGCTGTTCCCACAGCGGAAGCTGAGGTTTGCCTTCCACAACCGAGATGAACCGTGGAGGCGCGACCTCGGGTGGTCACGCACACCAAACAGAAGGTGACAGACCAATTCACCGTCCAGGCCAGCGTCCCAAGAAGCCTCGGGGCCTGGCCATGCCGGATGAGCGGCCAGTGCCTGCCTCCAGGCTTGGCAGATTGATAACAGCTCGTAGCCATGATCAAGATGCAGGGCCGCCATGCGCTCGAGGTGGCTGGCGTGGAGGGGGCTGGCGTGGAACCGGTGGGGGCAGTGGCCACCTTTGGAGTTGCTGAGCGGGCCCGCGCACCACTGGCCTTCCCGCGCTGTGAAGGCGCGCTCAAACTGGTTCTGAAACCGCTCGCTGGCGTACCTGAGGAACCGCACCCATCGCTCCTCCCCAAGGAACACCTTCATGCCCATCCTATCTGCGAGTCGAGATTTTTTCGCAGCCACCAACGAGTACCAACGCAGGTTACCCCGTCGCAAAAAAAGCCTCTGGGACCCAAGAAGTGTGTAGTCACACCTAGGCTCGGGACCGACACCGACCCAAGACCAGCCTGCCGACGATCCCACTACATGCCTGGTGCCAGCGAGCGCAGAAGAAGAAGAAGAAGAAGAAGAAGAAGAAGAAGAAGAAGAAGAAGAAGAAGAAGAAGAAGAAGAAGAAGAAGAAAAGGCAGGAGGACAGGGGGAAGATGCAGGAAAAGGAAAGGTGGCAGCAGCAACAAAAACAGCAGCAGCAGCAGTAGTAGTGGTAGTGGTGGTAGTAGTAGTAGTAGTAGTATAAGTAGTAGTAGTAGTAGTAGTAGTAGTAGTAGTAGTAGTAGTAGTAGTAGTAGTAGTTGTTGTTGTTGTTGTTGTTGTTGTTGTGGAAGAAGAAGAAGAAGAAGAAGAAGAAGAAGAAGAAGAAGTAGTAGTAGTAGGAGTAGTAGGAGGAGGAGGAGAAGGAGGAGAAGGAAAAGAAGGGAAAGAAGACGACGAAAAAGAAGAAGGAGCAGAGGAAGAAAAAGTAAAAGAAGAAGGAGGAGAAGAAGAAAAGGGTGGACAGGGGGACGATGCAGGATATGGAAAGGTGGCAGCAGCAGCAAAAACAGCAGCAGCAGCGGTAGTGGTGGTGGCGGTAGTAGTTGTAGAAGTGAAAGTGGTGGTGGTGGTGGTGGTGGTAGTAGTAGTAGTAGTAGTAGTAGTAGTAGTAGTAGTAGTAGTAGTAGTAGTAGTAGTAGTAGAAGTAGTAGTAGAAGTAGTAGTAGAAGTAGAAGTAGTAGAAGTAGAAGTAGTAGTAGTTGATGCAGTGGAAGACGAAGACGAAGACGACGACGAAGAAGAAGAAGAAGAAGAAGAAGAAGAAGAAGAAGAAGAAGAAGAAGAAGAAGAAGAAGTAGTAGTAGTAGCAGGAGGAGGAGGAAGAGGAGGAAGAGGAGGAAAAGAAGGAAAAGAAGGAAAAGAAGAGGAAGAAGGAGAAAAATTAAAAGGAGAAGGAGCGGAAGGAGCAAGAGGAGCAGGAGGAGCAGGAGGAGGAGGAGGAGCAGCAGGAGGAGGAGGAGGAGGAAGAGGAGGAGGAGGAAGAGGAGGAGGAGGAGGAGGAGGAGGAGGAGAAGAAGAAGAAGAAGAAGAAGAAGAAGAAGAAGAAAGCGGGAGAGGAAGAGGATGAAGAGGAGGACAGAGAGGAGCCGAACGAGAAAGAGAATGAGGAAGATGAGGAATAGCAGGAGGAGGAAGAGGAGTAGGAGATGATGGAATCGGAGGATAAAGAGGAGGAGCAGTATGAGAAGGAGGAGGCGAAAGAGTAGGAGACGTGGAAGGATGAGAATAGACAGGACGAAGAGGAGGAGCAGGACGAGGAGGAAGAGGATCCGGAGCAGGAGAAGCAGGATGAGGAGGAAGAGAAGGAGCAGGACGAGTTGGAACAAGAGGAGGAGAAAGAGGAGGAGGAGGAGGAGGAGGAGGAGAAGAAGAAGAAGAAGAAGAAGAAGAAGAAGAAGAAGAAGAAGAAGAAGAAGAAGAAGAAGAAGAAGAAGAAGAAGAAGAAGAAGAAGAAGAAGAAGAAGAAGAAGAAGAAGAAGAAGAAGAAGAAGAAGAAGGAGAAGAAGAAGAAGAAGAAGAAGAAGCTGGTGGCCCAGCGCGTAAGACCATCTCCACTCCTCCTGTACGGAGTTGAAAGTTCAACTCACTACCAAAGTCATAACTAGCAATTGCAGCCAGGATGCTGCGAACGAGGACGCGCTGAGAGATCGTAGTACTGAGCGTCATTGCCATGGTAAAATGTGTTTCTTGTTTGTTACAGTTTCGGTTTGTGGGGTGAAAAGATTTTTTGTGCACAATTTTTTACACAATTTTTTGTGTTGTCAATAATCACCATCTTGTCACAACAGAAACAAAAAATTCACCATAGGCCTGAATTATTTTTATGGCAAACAAGGCCAGCACGCATTTAAGCAAGAGCGACCATGGAGGAGGCGGCTTTGGAAGCCTTCCGTGCAGGACAACACGACGTCCTTACCAAGTTCGTGGTCTGTTATCTTTTTTTTTTTTTTTTTTTTTTTTTTACTTTTCGCTTGAACCTTCTTTCTTTCACTTCTTGTCTGTGTTCATGGGTTATCGAATAGGCCAATTATGAAGGCAAATCGCTCGATTTGTCAAGCAAGAATCTTGGACAAGTTGGTGCTTCGGCAGTCGCCAAGGGACTGCAGGTCACACAGACTATACATGCATAAAGATATCACTACTTCAGTTCAGGACTACACACCTATATGAGACAACAGACTAAAATATTTATGAATGTTGGGTGTTTGGATACTGGAGATCTTACAGGTGAATCTCTGTTGTGTGTGTCTATCTCTCTCTTCCTCCCTTCTTCTCTTCTCACTCTCCTTCTCTCTCTCTCTGTGTCACACACACCACCCACCTACCCAAAATGTTTAACAACAAACATGCATATACGTATACACGTGTACGCATATACATATTACATTTACATGTGCTCATAGACACTTTTTATACACTCACATATGCATCATTTTAATGCTACCAGCTGTATATTGTATTTCTTTCTGTCTTCTCTTTCTCTCCTCTCCCTCCCGCTCTCCCTCTCTCTCTCTCTCTCTCTCTCTCTCTCTCTCTCTCTCTCTCTCTCTCTCTCGGATCTCTCTCTCGGAAGCAGCGCCTTCAACACCAATTTTGTTCTGCCAATCGAGCTTGACAAAAGTGTTTTCAGTGTTGTCATATAAGCATATGCTCTCTCTCTCTCTCTCTCTCTCTCTCTCTCTCTCTCTCTCTCGCTCGCTCTAATACACACACACACACACGTACATACTTTTTTACATACACACACAATTACACACGCACACACACACACGCTCGCTGTCTCTCTCACACACACAAGTGCTACCGCGCGGGTAGCATCTCTAACAAGTTTTTTTTGCATGCAGATGAACACTTCGCTTCGAGAGCTCGACATGCAATCTAACGATATTGGAGCTGAAGGTGCGAGGGCCTTTGGCGAAGCTCTGAAGGTACCTTGATAGCATCTGCTATTGACTGCGCACCTTGTGGTCCGATGCCGTTGCCACCAATACCGAGAGCGGTGAGGGTTGAGTTCACCTAAACCCACAAGCTTGTCTTCACATGCTACCGGCGCCTGGTAGCATTCACAAATTTTTTTGTTTGGGCTGTATTTCAAAATAGGTTAACAAAACTTTGGTTGAGTTTGACATCGGAAGCAACAGGATTGGGCCAGCAGGCGCCGCAGCAATTGCGAATATGCTTAAGGTACCTCTAACGCCTTTGCAATAGCTTTCGCCCCATCTGGTCCGATGTTATTTTCGTTGATGTTGAGCTCGCGGAGTGTCTCGTTCTCCTGCACATCACATATGTTTGCTATTAAATGCTACCCGGCGCGCGGTAGCAAAACATTTATAATGAACATGATTTAGGTGAACACCAGCTTAACTGAGCTTGTGTTGTTCAACAACAACATCGGACCAGAAGGAGCGAACCACATCGCAAAAGCACTGCAGGTACCTTAAGAGCTTCTCCGATTGCGTTTGCACCATCATCACCAATTTTGTTGTAGCGTAGATTCAGCTCCCTCAGGGTTTGGTTGACCTATGAAACCCAATACATTGATACATGTTTTGCTACCGCGGCGGCGCGGTAGCATCGAAGAATAATGTATTTGTGTACATGTGCACAGAAGGAGTGCAAGCTGGAGAAGCTAGACATTTCACTCAACTCGATTGGTGCAGAAGGAGCACGGCACATCGCGAAAGCGTTGGAGGTACCTTAAGCATATCGGCGATCGCAGCAGCGCCCTCTGGGCCAATATTATTGCCATATAAGTTCAACACTTGCAACGCTATATTGACCTAAACCCACACAAAGGACATACATATTTGCCGTTACCTATCGGGCAAAATACATCCAAATACATATTGCTACCGCGCCGCGGTAGCATGGATGACATGTTGATGTTTGGGTACAGGTCAACAAGAGCATTACTACCCTCAACCTCAACTTGAATAATATTGGCCCTGATGGAGCTGCTTCCATCGGGAAGGCTTTGGAGGTCCGACCTTAATTGCTTCTGCGATCAGTGCAGCGCCTTTGCCGCCGAGATTTTTGTAGCCGATGCTAAGAGTTTGAACAGTTGTGTTCACCTAATTTGACCACACATACACAACTTTGTGTCTTTGCTACCGCGCCGCGGTAGCAAGGTTTCAATAGCAACTTTGTTTTAGGTCAATTCTACTCTGATCTCGATCAACCTTGAATCAAATCGAATCGGACCGGCAGGAGCCCAACATATTTCAAAAGCGCTGGAGGTACCTTGAGAGCTGTTCCAAGTGCACTGGCGCCTGCATCTCCGATGGCGTTGTTTCCCATATATAATGTCTGCAATGTTTTGTTCTCCTGCACACCGACAAACATTTCGTCATTTATGCTACCGCGCGCGGGTAGCATGTCTAACAAATTGTTTTGTGATGTCACTGCAGGCAAACAAGGTTCTGCAGACTCTAAATATTGCAGTCAACAACATTTTAGATCGAGGTGCAGCAGCGTTTGCAGACGCGCTCAAGGTACCTGCAGGGCCTTTGCAATTGCTGTTGCGCCTGCGTCGCCGATATCGTTGCCATAGAGGATGAGTGTAGCCAGGCAAGTATTCACCTAATACCATTCACAGGAATTACGGAAATTTTACAAATAAAAACTCCGTAAGCCAACTGTATTCACCTAACCCTAACCCAACGTATGAAAAGATTTATATGGTTCTTTTGCTGCCACCGCCCCCCCCCCCCCCCCGACCATTCGTGTACGTACATCGTGACTCTCACGCCAATGTATATGGCCTAAAGGTATAGTGTAAGCATCAGTTGCTATGTATGATGTTAAGCTTCATACCATTGCATAAGCTACAAAACATGCTCGGAAGCGTACAATAGATTAAGCATACAGTAAATGTTGAGAGTGTCACACGAAGCCGTTACATGTACAGCCAGGGGAGCTGCGGCAGAAGTATTCGGTCCGAGCTGTGTGCGGTACCGGCCGATATTTAGTGTTGACTGATGCGTGATTGCAGATCAACGTGAGTCTTCAGAAGGTGGAGGGTGTGGAATTGAACGAAGAAGGCACAAGCTATTTGAAGGTGTCTACATGTGAAAGCTTTTGTGCGTTGTTCTGTATCCTGGGTTGGCTTCTGATACTTTGCATTTTTTGGTCTTCCATAGTTCTTAATTTTTTGATTTGGTCTACTTGCATGGCTCAGGCGAATAGGCTGTACGCCGAAATACTTGAGCAAAATAACTTGCAAGGCAGGAGATCACAACTCGTGACTGACTTCTTTCGGGCTGTTAAAGCAGACTCCCTGGAAAATTTCAACCGATTCATGGCCATGCCAGAAATCAAGACGGCTGAAAAGCATAAGGCCACACCAGACATCCTTCTGCAAAACGCGGCTCGTGGTACATCATATTCAACAACAACACACACACACACACATACGTACGTACGTACGTACCAACATACATACACATACATACACATACATACATTCATACATACATACACAGTAAAACACGTCTGGTTTTGCAGTTGGTCTCCTTACGGCATGCAAGGCACTAACCAGTTCCGATGAGTTTGGTTTGGATAAGGCTGCAGCAAGAAAGGCAGGTGAGACTCCTGCGCCGAAGCACCTTCAACCTTGCCACTGCTTGTGCCACTATAGGGGCAGGTTCTAGCGACCCTGCCACTCAGGAATACTTCATTACGTACGGCTTTGATTTATACCTGGAACGATACCGTCGCGCCGCAGAACCAGCTTGTACTGTTTGTGTCGCTTGCTACGTCGTTTGCTTCCTTTGCGAGCATTTGTGTTGTAATTAGTCGATGTGTATTCACTCCCTCTCATCTGCTTCTCCTGCTATCTAAAAAAAACCTTTGATTGTCAGATGAGTCCCCCACCTGCTCTGTGTGGATGGCGGAAGACATGAAAGCCGAGAACGCACAAAACGCAAAAGTACTACGCATGCCATGACATCGGCTCACACGTAGTGAAGAGTGATGCACATCGTAGCGCTAGATATGGGTGAAGTTGTTCAGGCATTTTGTTCTCTTAAGGAGCTCTTTGATTTGGAGCGTTTGTAGAACATAAGTTCGTGCGTGTGTATGTATATACGTGTATGTGTATGCACCTGCATGCATGCCTGTATGTATGTATGTATGTATGAGTGTATATGTGTGCATGCACGCATGTGTGTATTTGTTTATGCACGTTTTCACGTTTGTGTCTTTGGTGGGCAGGTGGCTCTGAAGCTCATTCAGGGGCGAGGGTCCCGCGAGAACTTCGACCGCGATGTGCGCCCTGCTGTCCCTGTCCGCCCGCGCCCGTCTCTTTGCTATGTGTTTATGTGTGTATGTTGTATTTGCTTATGTGTTTATGTATGTATGTATGTGAGTGTGTAAAAAGTATATATGTTTTTGCAGGTAGCATAAGTAAATTATGGAAATGACTAAGTATAAAATAGTATAAATTGTTCTGTTTGGGCAGGTCGAATCCCGCGGCTTCCTGGAGAAGCAGGTTTGTTCTTGTTGTCGCCATTGCGTTGTCTGCTTGGTTTGTTTGTTGCGCAGAATTTGATGTTTCATGTACGTGCGGGGGGCAGGCGGTGAGTCAAGGCCAGAGCTTGGCCGGGGTGCTGGTGGGGTTGCTGCGGACACACGAGGAGAAACTCTGCCTGGTGATGCCCGCCGCCCCCGCCTCACTCAACGACTTCCTGCGACGGTAACCCCCCCCCCCCCCCCCCCCCCCCCCATCCCTTCTCCTCCTCTACCTGTCTTACCGACGTCACATTTTGGGGTTGGGGTTTCTTTTTGATATGCAGAAGTGATTATTGTTTTATGTTTATTGTCCATTTATGTGCTTGAGGATATGAAATTTCATATGCATCTGCAATATTGTGCATGTATCAGTGTCTATGCTTATGCAGTGTATTTCGTGTATGAACGCGTCTGTTCTTGTCTGCGATATGGATCTGTGTCTTGCATCTGGATCTGCCTGTTTGCTCTGTTATTCCCCTAGGCGCAACGTGTCGGGGCGGGACCCTGTCGCCGTGCGCGCCATTGCGGTGGAGGTGGCGCGTTGCCTGCAGGCGCTGCACGCGTGCGGCCTGGTGCACGGCGACCTCAAGGTGTGCTTCCTGTGTTGTTAATGAATGTTGTTGTGCCGCTCCGCCCGCCCTGGCCACTGCGCCCCACCGGGCGCTGTGGCTGCGGTGAGATGTGGTGGCTGGGATGGCTGGGGTGGTTGGGGTGGCGGCCAGGTGCTAGCGCGCGCGTGTGTGTACCTGCGGTGAGATGTGCGGTCGGCTGGTGGTGGTGGCAGCCTAACAACGTGGTGAGCCTGGACGGAGTGGCGCAGTGGAAGCTTATAGACTTCGACGCCGCCGCGCAGTTCGGGCAGCCGGTGGGGCTGAAGTACTCGAGCGCCTACTGCCCGCCCGAGCTGGCCACCGTCGTGGCGCAGCATCCAAATACCGCAACCCCAGAGGCAAACCAACCCTACCCACACTTGGCTGACTACTTACCTACCTAGATGCATGCACTGCAGCCATAAAATTCACACACGTACACACACTTTCATACATATATACACATCCATTAAGTCGCTGATCGCGTGCCACACCCACATGCAAATGTATGTACTTACTAATACATCATACATATCTGCGTACTAATAGCAATACATCATACACATATGGCTGCATGTAATCATGCATCCGTGCGTTAACAACATTTGTCCAGCTATTGCCTGCGCCATGCGCCAAGCGTTGTCATACATGAGCTAGACGTCGCTGGCCGAAAACAGCTAGAAAAAATGAATGATCATGAATGAGTTAAGGGTGCGTGTATGTGAATCGAAATGAAAAGCTTCGCAAAAATTATACGGGTTTTGTGGATTATTTCACAGAAATTTTCCACGTATGACTGCCATTTCATGCCACTGCATGCGACTGCACGAATGATATTTTGCGGAAATTTAGCTGTTTTCATGGTTGAAACAATCAGGCCAAAAGAAAAATGTTCTGAGCTGTTCACGTGGAATGGTATTTGATTCGGTTAAAACATTCGTAAGATATGGACGAATACCCGGTAGTTCTTTCACTCTGAACCGCTAAATGCGATGAATTTCATTAAATCTTTTCACCCAAAGCCACAAACGTCCGCCCCCTTATAAATAATGAATGAAATCATATATATATATATATATATATATATATCAGAAGATCATCATAAATAAAAAGGAAAGACCTGAATGTATGTGTGTGTGCGTGGGTGTACGTGTGTGTGTGTGGCGCGGCAGGCGAAGGCGCTGTTGCCGAAGGCGGAGGCAGCGTTCGACGTGTTCTCCTTCGGGGTGCTGCTGTACGAGCTCTGCACGGGAGAGCACCTCTTCGCACATGGTAAGGCCCCTTCCCCATCCTTCCACCTCCCCTTGGCAGGCACTTCTAATTGCGAGCAAAAAGAGAGTGCGAGTGTGTGTGTGAGAGAGAGAGATCCTTTTTCGTCCTCATGGTGCGCCTGTTCTCCTTCCCCCCCCCTCTCTCTCTCTCTCTTTCTCTCTCTCCTCTCTCTCTCTGTGTCTCTCTTCTCTCCCTTTCCCTCTCGCTCTCTCTCTCTCTCTCTCTCTCTCTCTCTCTCTCTTTTTCTTTCCCTCTCTGTGTGTGTGTGTCTTTTGCTTGCTCACTTTTTCTGTGTTTTCACTTTTTTTTTCTTTTTCTTTCTCTCTCTCTCTCGCGCGCGCGCTTCCTTTTCCTTCTCCTTCCAGTCTCAGATAATATTTCAAGTCAAACTCATCTTCGCCAGCTCTGTGTGTGGCTCGGCGTGTCCGACGAGCAGCTGGCCCCACTCTTCCAGGTCTGTTGCCTATCTATTTGTCTGTATTTTTATCAAGTCAGCTAGCTAACTAGTTAGCGAAAAGCTGTCTAGCTGTCTAGCTGTCTGTTACCTATCTATCTGTTATCTACTGTTCACCTACCCATCTATCTCCCACCTACCCATCTATCTGTCTACCTGCTATCTATGTATTTATCCGTTCACCTACCATCTATCTATCTGTAAGCTAGAGATTTAATCATCTTTTCCCAGATAGCCTCTTTCCCACAAGACTGCTCACGCGCTGGGAAATGCAGTAGCTGACACAATGATATAGTTACTCACTTTGTTCTTAGTATAGGCGCTACTGCACCCAAGTACCTCAACGCAATTCTATCCACATGTATGTACAAACAAAATCTTACATAAGGCACACAAATTCGCACATATGGACATCCATGCTTTACGCTTTACGCACCTGTGCGCGCATTTCTCTTCTCTCTCTACTTCTTTCTTTCTTTCTTTCTTTCTCTCCCCCCCCCCCCCTCTCTCTCTCTCTGTACACACACTCACTCACTTTCTCACTTTCACTCACTCACTATCTCTCCCTTTTCATTCTGTGTCTTTTTTACATCAATTTTTTTATCTGTCTCTTAACTCAATGCCTCTCTCTCTCTCTCTCTCTCCCCACTTTTGTCTCCCTATTACATCAGTCTTTTTTATCTATCTCTTTCAATATTGATTGAATATTTCTTCTGTTAGTGTGCGGCCTGTTTGTGTACATGCACAGCGATTGAGTGAGTACATGTTTGTGCGAGTACATTGAGGACATGCGTGCCTGGTCAGTTCGCGACGGAGAAGTGGCAGGCGGCGCGCAGCGACGCGGCGCACCTCACTCGCGGGTTACTTTCTCTCTCTATATATATCTATCTCTCTCTTTCAATCTCTTTCAATGTCTTTTTCTCTCGTCTTCTCTTTCAATCTCTTTCAATGTCTTTTTCTCTCGTCTCCTTTTCTCTCTCTCTCTCTCTCTCTCTCTCTCTCTCTCTCTCTCTCTTCCTGCCTCTTTCTCTCTTCTCTCTCTCTCTCTCTCCCTGCCTCTTTCTCTCTCCTCTCTCTCTCTCTCTCTCTCTCTCTCTCTCTTTCTTTCTTGTTTTTGTCAGCAGTGGCAGCTGCAGCAGTGAGAGTGCTGACTGCAGCAGCAACAGCGGTAGCGACAGCAAGCAGCCCGATCGCGCAGCGCAGGACAGAAGTGGCAGCAGTGACAGCGGCAGTGCTGACCACAGCAGCGCCAGCGACCACAAGCAGCCCAAGCACGGAGCACAGGACAGCGGCCACGAGAGCAGAGAGGAGTCGATTTCGCAGGACCCCTGCGACGACGCCAGGCACCTGATCCGCTGGTGCCGCCCCCCCCCCCCCCCCCCCCCCCCCCCCCCCCCCCCCCCCCCCCCCCCCCCCCAACGCACTCTCTCCTGTGAGTAGTTGCACCTTTCTGCTTCCTTTTATGTATTCCTTACGTCATAGTAGACCATTACCTTGTACAGCCCGCACCCCCCCCCCCCCCCCCCCCCCCCCCCCCCCCACACACACACACACACACACAGACACCTTTAACATATTATGTATTGACTTTAATCGTTGCTGGCAGGTGCCTGCAGTTGGATCCAAAGGAGAGGCCCACGGTGCTGCAGGTGCTGCGCCATCGCTTCCTGGACCCCAAGAATGGCAAGCCCCCACCAACCCTCAAGGAGCTGGTCCATTTGCCCTTCCATACACACAAACACGCCAGCACGGCACGTATAGGGCCGATAGCGTTTGTGCGTGTGAAGTAAGCGGGGATGGATACAGATTTCGGAGACTAAGCCAAGAAAAATCATCAAAAAAAGATCCAGAGGGGAAAGAAAACAGCGTAGATAGTTGTGTCTCTGTGTGTGTGTGTGTGTGAGCGAGAGAGAGAGAGAGAGAGAGACAACAAGCGCTTTAGAACACGGGAGGGGGTGATGCATTTGGTTGCTCGGTGTGACAGGAATGGAAGGAGTTCCTTGGCGTCCTGCGCACTGGCTCGGTGCGAATGAAGAAGCATGTCTTCATTTCGCACATGCAGGCCGAGGCCTCGGGCGATGTGGGAACGTTGGCGCTTCTGCTGGAGATGCACGGAGCCAGCGTGTGGAGGGACATGAGCGCGAAGGACCTTACGGTGCGTCCTTTGCCTCTCTTTTCCCCCCTCACCCGTTGTCCAGGATCTGGCTACTTGTCTGATCTTTGCTTTTTGATCTCTCTCTCTCTCTCTCTCTCTCTCTCCCCTTTTCTCGCGTTTGCTCGCTCTCTTGCACACACGCTGATGGCTTTGAGCACGACTTCGTCCGCTTCGGCAGCTAGCCCCTACCCTCCAACGTGCGTACTGCAGGAGAAGGGCATGCGGCAGGGCGTGGCCGACTGCGATGTCTTCATCCTCTTCCTCACCAACGCCGTCCTCAGCCGGCCCTTCTGCCTCAAGGAGATCTCCTGGGCCCTGGAGTTTGGCAAACGTACGTGCTACTTGACGTGTTGTGGGTGGCTGGCACACTGCTTGGGCATGTTGGCTGTGTTGCAGCGTTTGTGGTGGTGCTGGAGACGGACTTGCGTTTCTTTCCCTTCAATTGGGACCGCTGGACGCGCGACGAGCTGCACAAGCTGGCTGGCTGGGACAAGTGGGAGGTGGCCACCAACCTGGGTTCTACCTACAAACAGTGCAGTGAAGACCCCAAGCTCAGGCCCGTGCACGACAAGGTGCAAAAGCTCTGGGACGCACACACAATGATTCCCTACCGCCGCCGCGAGTTCGAAGCCAACGTCCCTCCCCCTCTACTCTCTCTCTCTCTCTCTCTCTCTCTCTCTCTCTCTCTCTCTCTTTCTCTTGTGGTCTGGGGTTAGGCGTTTACGTCGTCTGTCGCTTTTTGTGTTTAGGGTCAGGTCTTCCCATGAAGCACAGACAAGCTAATCAATCTATGCTGCTAATTCCTCTCGAGCACACATTCCACACAAGATAGGCATGGGTTGAAAGGTTGGATAGACTGGGACAGTTGGATGGGCTAGATAGTTTGCATAGGGCTGAATTGGTTGAATATGCTTGTTGGGCTGGTTTCTGCAGGCGATGGTGTGTGAGATCTTCCGGCAGGCGGGCGACGCCGGCTGCCTGTGGGGCAATCGCCTCCCGCCCCGCCCCATGCTGCAGCCGCCGCTCCCTTCTTCTTCTTCTTCCTCTTCCTCTTCCTCCTCCTCGTTATCTTCTTTTTTCGAGAGCCGCTGGCCGCGCGTCTTCCTCATCCATGGTACCGGCGGCGCGGCCTTGGCGGCGGAGCTGCAGCAGGGCCTGGCAGCGGTCTCTCCGCCACTGCAGCTGCAGAGCGGCCCCACAGACCCCGAAGTGCCCGCGGCACTCCAGCAAGCCGAGCGTGTGGTCCGCCCTGCCCGTCATGTGTGTGTTTGTGTGTGTGTATGTGTGCCGTTATGTACGCCTGCACGCAACGCAGCGATGCATCTATCTACGTTGTATGGGCTATGCATCTTTGTGCTGTCGCGCGTCGGCCAGGTGGTGCTGCTGACGGGCGGGCTGCTGAAGGAGAGTTCCCCGTTGCTGCAGCTGCGCTACGCCGTGCAGCAGGGCAAGCCACTCTTCGCGCTCTACAGCCAGGAGCAACCGGGATGGCAGTTCGGCCCGGAGTTCCGCGGCGTCGTGCCGTGGGTGAGCGAGGTGGTGGAGTCGCTCGAAGCCATGGTCTGCCCGCGCCCTCCCAAATGTTAATGCACAGCTGCTCGACCTTGGCCTCGGCGTTCCTCTGTGTGCTCGTGGGTGTGTGTGCGCATGTGTATGCTTGCGGGTGAGTGGATGCGCGGGGTAGGGAGAAGTTGGAGGCGCGGAGGGGATTGTGTGTGCGTGTCAAGTGTGTGTATGTGTGTGCGTGTCAAGTGTGTGTATGTGTGTGCGTGTTATGCGTGTTTTCGTTTATTGATGTGACCTGAGTGTGATCAGAGATAAAGAAAAGAAGAGAGAGAGAAAGAGAGAGAGAGAGAGAGAACTGGATCTGTTGTTGCAAGAGTCATGGGGTGGGTGTTGGGTGGCAGGTCTTCCGGCGAAACGCGCCACGCCAGTACGAGGTGCGTTCTGTCTCTCTCCTCTCTCTCTCTCTCTCTCTCTCTCTCTCTCTCTCTCTCTTTCTCTCTCTCTCTCTCTCTTTCTCTCTCTCTCTCTCTCTCTCTCTCTCTCTCTCTACTCTACTCTCTCTCTCTCTCTCTCTCTACTCTCTCTCTCTCTCTCTCTTTTTTTTTCTCTCTCTCTTTTTCTCTCTCTCTCTCTCTCTCTGTCTCTCTCTCTCTCTTGTTTTGTGTAAATATATATATATATTTTTTACTATCTCTCTTTCTTTCTCTCCTTGCTCACTTTGTTTCTTTCTGTCCTCTCTGTCCTTCCTACCTCTCTCTCTCTTTCTATCTCTGTGTGTGTCTATCTATCTATATCATCTTTCTTTCTATCTCTCTTCTCTTCTGTCTCTGTCTCCTTCTCCTGCAGTTCTCTTTCAGCTGTGTGTCTGTCGTGTCCCCTCTGCTCTGTTCTCGCGCTGTCCGCGCTCTCTGCTCTGGGCGGACGTGCTGTGCCTGTTAGTTCGAGGCCATGCGCGACGAGCTGCTGGCGCGCATGACGGGTTCCTTCAAGCAGCCGACTGCGCTGTCCGCAGAGGAAGTGGCCCGCAAGGACCATGAGCACCAGGAGTGGCTGCAGCAGGAAGCAAACCGCGAGCAGGAGCAGAAGCGCCAGCAAGCCGCCACGCCGAGCCAGCAAGCAGCACAGCAGGCCGCCGAGAGCGAGGTGCGGCAGGCCGAGCTGGAAAGGCTGTTGGCAGCAGAGAAACAAGCCAGAGAGGCGGAGAGGAAGACAAAAGAAGTAAAGCAGGAGCTGGAGGCGGAGAGGAAGAAGGCCCAGGAACTGTTGCAGGCGAAAGAAGAAGTAAAGCAGGAGCTGGAGGCGGAGAGGAAGAAGGCCCAGGAACTGTTGCAGGCGAAAGAAGAAGTTAAGCAGGAGCTGGAGGCGGAGAGGAAGAAGGCCCAGGAACTGTTGCAGGCGAAAGAAGAAGTAAAACAGGAGCTGGAGGCGGAGAGGAAGGCAAAAGAAGAAGTAAAGCAGGAGCTGGAGGCGGAGAGGAAGAAGGCCCAGGAACTGTTGCAGGTAGAGAGGAAGAAGGCACAGGAAATGCTGGAGGCGGAGAGAAGCAAGGCCAGAGAGGAAGCGGAGAAGAATATGCGGCAGCAGCTGGCGCAGTTGCAGGCCGAGGCGGAGCGACTGCGCACGGCAACCCCTGCCGTCAGCCCCCCCCCCCCCCCCCCCCTCTCCTCTCTCTCCCAGACGCACCCAGCACACAACCAAACCTTCCCATATCAAATGCATATATATATGAACATACCTGTACACATTCAATGTTTAGATGACAAAAATACCTGTATGTAGCAAACGTAAATGTAGATATGGCAGATAGCTGTATCTTCTAGTTGCAAATCTATACGTGACCAAGACACCTGTAGCTAGCAAAGGTGTGGATGAGAAAAGCCTGTACACATAGCAAAAGGTAGTATTATGGGAAAATAAATGTCTGCATTCGAGCTTCTTCTTTGCACGATTGGCCACTGTGGCTGGCATGTGCTAGGTGTCGGTCCCCGCTGCTGCCCAAAAGCCCTTCCCTGCCCTACCTTCCACCCCTGTCGCCCCTTCGTCCGCCGCCGCATCTGCGCCGCCCTCCTCCCCCGCCCCCGCTGCGCCCTCCTCCGCGGCCTGTGGCGCCTTCACCCCCACCGGCCCCTCCACCGCAACAGTGTGGGGTGGCACCATATGCAAAAACTGCCAACAAGCTTCTCCACAAGTGAGCACATCCATCTCCCCCCCCCCCCCCCTCCTCCTTGCTGGCTCCACACAAGTAAGTATATCAATCTGCATCAGTACATATATCCATTTGCGTCTGTTCCTGTTTTATGTCTTTCCCCTATCACGCGTCCTAATCCAAGTTCAGTTTGCGGTTTCTAAAAATTTTCCATTCCCTTGCCCTGCCCCTCTCTTCACCTTTACAGAATATAAATTTTCGAACCTCTCACCTTCATCCCATCCTTTCTTGGCAAGTACGAGTTCAGAGGCGGTTTCTGCGACAGAGCTCTGCAACGTCTGTGTATGGCTTGCACTGTTTTTCCGACAATATTTAATTTACAACATTAATAAATGTTTATATTTCACTCAATTTCGATATATATGGTATTATTTTTCCTGAAAAAACTCCGGTGTGACTTACAAACAGAAAAATCATAGTTCTGCCGCCGCAAAAAGCAGCTTTTTTCAGACAGCAAACAGATTTCGCCGCGAAGTGCGGCGCATCTATAATAGCTTCGTTTCCCACCCACCCACAACGCGCGGCCCATGCTGTTCATCATACTAGTACCGTCAGTTTTCAGGAAATTTTTCATCACCCCCCTTCCCCGCCGCCTGACTATTTTTCACTATATTAATATTAATAAAGTTTACATATTAACGTTGGATCATGGCTACGAGCTGTTATCAATCTGCCAAGCCTGGAGGCAGGCACTGGCCGCTCATCCGGCATGGCCAGGCCCCGAGGCTTCTTGGGACGGTGAATTGGTCTGCCACCTTCTGTTTGGTGTGCGTGACCACCCGAGGTCGCGCCTCCACGGTTCATCTCGGTTGTGGAAGGCAAACCTCAGCTTCCGCTGTGGGAACAGCCGCGCTCGGGTGCTGGCGCCACCGTTCTGCCATACGGACCTGCCTCACTCCGGCTACAGCTTACACTGGCGGGACCTCTTGAGAAGAAAGCTGCATTCCTGAACGCAGATGTAGGTGTGAATCTCGCGTTCTTGGTCATGGACTGCGCTTCAATAGTTGGCATTTCCAAACGTCCCCCCCCCACCCTCTCTCTTTCTTTCTTTCTTTGCCTCTCTTCTTCTTCTTCTTCTTCTTCTTCTTCTTCTTCTTCTTCTTCTTCTTCTTCTTCTTCTTCTTCTTCTTCTTCTTCTTCTTTTCTCCTTCTTCTTCTTTTTCTTCTTCTTCCGACTTCTGTTGTGTGTTGTTGCTTCTTCTTCTGTTGTGGTTGTTGCTTCTTCTTCCTTTTCCTCCTACGTTGCTGCATGCGATGTGATGGTACAGAGGTCAGTCAGTCTATGTCATGAATCTTCTTTTTCAGACGGTCCACTTCCGCTGACTCAGCCAGTGTCATTATCGCAGGTCTGTATCATGTGTATGTATATGTGTAGATCGTCTCGGGCGCACTTCACCAGGTAAATGTTTTGTTCAAGTGTTGTTCTTGTTGTTGTTGTTGTTGGTATGTCATGATGTATGTGTATGTACGTATATATCAATATGTATTAATATGTTAGACTGCGTATGCGCATGCCTTCCTACTACCTACCTAATTAATTGCAACCTAGCAAGTAGCGAATGCCCCCCCCCCCCCCGGCGGCTCGGACACGTATGAATACTAGTATTCAGGGTCCGGTTTCTTTTCAAAGCTAAAGTTCGGCGGCTCCGACACGTATTAATACTACTACTATCATAGTTAGTGTCAGGTTTCTGTTCTAAAATTCTGCACCTACACAGCAATATATTAATACAAGCTCAGTGTTAATGTAAGCTCAGGTTGCTTCAAAGTGCGTAATTCCAGCTTCCTTTTCATAATACACTGCCCTTTCTTCCTCCCTCCTCCAACCCTCCCTTAGTCACTCAAGAATCTTTTACAATCATGGTTTCTGTTACAAACTTCGATATAGCAAGAATATTAATATTAATATTAATAACAATATTATTAATACTTCCTAACTCCGGCAAGACATTTTGATAGACATGATTATATGTGATAACAGTTACATTTTCCACTTAGATGATTAATAAGTATAATTTACTATATACAATTATTAATATTGTATATATTGTAATATTAATGAGGCGACTCATAACCAACAGTTTTATTTTATACTATTTATTAATATTCACTGCGGAAAATGTTAGATCATATTTTACTAATATTAGTATTAACACATTTTTCTCTTGCAGTAATAACGAGTTTTTCCTTCTGTATTATAATGATAACTTAAATATACATACTGACGGAAGGGGCGCGGAGGGAGTCGGGGGCAGGATACAACAGAATTCATTCTCACGCGCGCTACAACACCCCCCTGCCCCCCCTCCTCCCTTCCGCGCGTCCGCCTGCAAAAACTTTTAATATTTCTGAATTTCTGGTTTCTGATTTTACAGAAAATGCTGATGTATCAATAGCACTGATTGCAGTGGTGTGCTACAGCACTAAGATATTACTAGGTACATTCAAGCGTCAAACTCAATCATCGAATTTGATTTAAGAGTCAGATTTCAGATTAGCGGTCAGATTTTAGATTAGTGGTCAGAATTCCGAGTCAAATTAGTTCAACTTGACATTAACATTTCGCAAAATTATGCAGATTTTGCGGACGGATATAGAAGTCAAATTGAACTAATTTGAATTCTGACTACTAATCTGAAATCTGGCCGCTAATCTGAAATCTTGCCCTTAACTTAAATTCTATGACTAGTTTGACACTTCATTGTTCGTTTTCTCGCGGCGTGCTTACCCCCTTGCAGCTGTAGCACGCCACCCGCAGCGCGTCCAGCATATCTGGCGACAATCAGAAATCCATCATTCAGAACCTCCTGCAACCATTTGCAAAATCAGAAATCAGAAATTCCGAATTGTTTTTTCTTTATTCTCTTTGTCAGAGGGACGGACGGACAGGCTGGATGAAGGGTGCATGGGAATTTTTTTATGTTCTCTCGCGCGTTCCCCCCCCCCCCCCCCCCCCCACTCCGCCTCGTTCACCCTTCCTCTCGCCATCCCTCGTCCAGCACTCTCCCCGCCCGGCCGTTCAAAAACCAATATAGCAAACAGTACTCGCCAGAGAGTGCTGCAGTGTCACTCCGCTCACTCACTCGCTCACTCGCTCACTCACCGCCCACTCACCTACTCGCTCACTCACTTGCTCTCACCTACTCACTCACTCACTCGCTCACTCCTTCACTCACTCCTGCATTCGCTCACTTGCTCACTTACTTAAATCACTTATTCACTCACTCAACCACTCATTCACTTATTCACTCACTTACTCACTTTTGCTCACTTCCTCACTTGCTCACTTACTCGCAGTAAAGTCAGAACTCTGTTTTCTTCTGTTTGGGGGGGGGGGGGCACTCGCGCCCGCACACACATACACACACATACACACACATACACATACACACATACATACATACTTACATACACACACACACACACACACACACACACACACAGGGGGCAGACAAAACATTTTGTTTCTTCCTTCTCGCGCACGTTGGCCCCCTCCCTTCTGCGCGAAAAAAAAAAACTATTTCCAAATTAGGAAAAATTTTCGCTCTCGCGCGCTTCCCCCTCGCAGCTGTAGCACAACCCCTGCAGCCCGTGCAGCGTGTCTTTGCCAAATCAGAATCAGCAAGTTGGAACTCAGTTTCTTTTTTTCCTGACGGACGGGCGGAAGGGGGGGGGGGGGGGGAGGGGGGCGGGGGTGGCGGGGGAAAAGGAGGGGGCAAGGGAAACTTGTTTTGTTCTTTTTGCGCGCTTCCTTCTTGCTGCAACCCGTGCAGCATGCCTTTGCAAAATCAGAAATGAAAAATTCGGAACTCTGTGCTTTTTCTTTTGGTTCCGGACGGACGTACGGGAAGGGGGTATAGGTAAAAAATTTGCTTCATTGTCGAGCTCGCTCCCCCCTCTCTCCCGCCCTCCATCAGGCGGGGGGTGGGGGGGGGAACCGATTCCGAGTTTCTAATTTCTAACTTTGCAAACAACATGCTGCTGTAGCACGAGTTGCAGGCAGAGCCGCGAGCCCGCTCGCCAGAACTTTTTTGGCTCTACCCCCACCCCTCCGCCTCGTACAAGCTCCCTCTCGCCCATCCCTTGTCCAACATTATCGCGCCAGACACAAACTAACCTAGCTAACAGCCAGAGTGGGGTATGGTGCCACCCTCCGCTTATCACTCGCTCACCTACTCGCTCACTCACTCGCTCACCCACTCATTCACCTGCTCACTCACTCATCTGCTCACATATTTGCTCACTCACTCACGCATTCACTCACCCACTCACTTGCTCACTCACTTGCTAACCACTCACTTGCTCACTCACTCACGTACTCGCAGAAATCAAAAATTTGGAACTCTGTTTTTTTTTTCCGGACGGACGGCGGAGGGGTGTGAGTGGTGGTTGGGGGGGGGGGGGGGGGGGGGGGGGGGAAGGGAGGGTGCAGGGGACCAACATTTTTTTTGTTTATTCATTCTCGCGCGCTTTGCCCCCCTCCCTTCCGCGCGTCCGTCTAGGGGGGAAAACAAACAACAACAACAACAACAACAACAACAACAACAACAACAACAACAACAACAACAACAACAACAACAACAACAACAACAACAACAACAACAACAACAACAACAAAAATCAAATTTCTGGGATTTTGCAAACAAAATGCTGCCGTAGCACGGGTTGCAGGGGTGTGCTACAGCACCATGCTAAGGAAGCAATTGTTCGCTCTCTCGCGCGCTTCCCCCTTGCAGCTTCAGCACACTCCCTGCAGCCCGTGCAACATGTCTTTGCCAAATCAGAAATCAGAAATTCGGAACTCTGTTTTTTTTCTTCTTTGTTTTCGGACGGACGGGCGGAAGGACGGGAGGGGGGGGGGGGGGGGAAGGGCAGGCGAAAGAATTTTTTGTTCTCTTGCGCGCCTTCTTTTTGCAGCTCTAGCGTACCCCCTGCAACCCATGCAGCATGTCTTGGCCAAATCAGAAATCAGAAGTTCTAACTGTTTTTTTCTTTCTTTTTCTCTGACAGACGGACGGGGGGGGGGGGGGGGGCGAGGACGGAGAAGGGGGGGCGAGAAGGATGGAGAAGGGGGGCATTTTTTTCATGGATTTTAGCAGGTTCCTGAGCCTCCCCCTTTCCCCTCCCTCCCGCCCGTCTATCAAGCGGGGGAAACAAACCGATTTCCGAGTTTCTATTTTCTTACGTTGCAAACAACATGCTGCTGTAGCACGAGTTGTAGGGGTGCTACAGCCGCGAGCCCCCTCGCCAAAAATCTTTTTCGCTCTGCCTCCACCCCTCCGCCTCGTACACGCTCCTTCCCGCCCATCCCTCGTCCAACACTCTCGCCGCCCGCCAGACAAAAACCATCCTAGCTTAACTGCCAGAGGGGGCTGTGGTGCCCCCCTGCCGCTCACTCACTCGCGCGCACCTACTCACTCACTTGCTCACTCACTTGCTCACTCACTTGCTCAGTCACTTGCTCAGTCACTCATTCACGCATTTGCTCACTCACTTGCTCACTCACTCACTTGCTCTCTTACCAACTCACCCACTCACTTGCTCACTTACTCACTTATTCACTCACTTGCTCACTCGTACTCGCAGAAGTAGGAAATTTGGAACTCTGTTTTGTTTTTTCTACTTTTTTTGGACATACGGCGGAAGGGGAGGGAGGGGGGGGGGGGCGGAGGGAGGGGCAGGGGACCGAAAAACCTTGTTTCTTCATTCTCGCGCCTGTTGCCCCCTCCCTTTCGCGCGGGAAAAAACAACTGTTTCCTTTCGCGCGGGAAAAAACAACTGTTTCCCTCCTCGACGCGTACGCACGAGTCAAATCTCGTCCAGGCAGTCTGGATGTCCAGGCTTTCCATGTTGATCGCCTGGTATTGGTAGTATTTGGGTGATGGCCTGGGATGCCGATAGAAGCTGAGGCCCCAGACTTCTCCCGGCAATCGACAGATACGATCGTTGGGCTTGAAAAGCCTGGTCCAACTCCTTTGTGCCTGTGCACCGTCGACGCCCAGGCGCTCTAATAACAGAGTATTGGCGCACTCGTTGCCGCCAACCTGGGGCGCGCCCAGGCTGATGCAGTGCACACCCTTTTCAGTAAAAATTTCGGTGGCCACGAGAGCTACTAGCGTACACAACGCGCCCCCGAGCGACATGCCCAGACACCACAGCTTTTTCCACGATTTCTCTTGCTGCTGCAGTTTTGCTAGGCACCGGTTGATGGCGCAGCAACGCACCGCGTTCACGAACCCGCTGTGGACGCGGGGGTCTGTTCCGTTGTTTACTGACGCTAGCCGGACTAGGGCGTCCTGCGCCAGGTTGCGAGGATTCTTGGCCAAGCCCTTGAGGCGCCTGGGGTAGACCTGCAGGTCGATCCACCTGTTGGGAGCCCTGAACGTAGCCCTGATCACCAGCACTGCCACCTTCTCTATCCGCCAGAGAGTGCAGCTGATCTCGAGCCTGCGGCAATTGAATTTTTCGGCCGGTACTCTGGCGGCTATGGCAGAACCGCGCGCCGTACACCTGTACGCGCGGTCCTGAACACCCAGGACCAGGCGCTGGCAGCAATCGGTGTGGTGCTCCAACAATTCTTGGTTTAACTTTTCGGCTAATTGGACGTTGACCGGCGAATCCGTTCTGGCCGGGTCCAGCGCCAAGATCAACTGTTCGGGCTGGATTTCGCAGGCGGCGAAGATTGTGGGCAGGCAGTCGGACGAGACTGAGGTTAGTGCGGACAGCATCGCGGCCGCGATGTAGTGGTGTTTGGGCGCGGCGCGCGAAATGAATTCCCTGTCTTTGGACATGCTTCCTAAAAAAACGTCGGACCAGTGTTGGTTAGTCCGTGCTTTCTTAGCACTGTTGTCTCTCTTTCCTTTTTTTTCTCGTCCTGGGGCAGGGAACGTAAAAAAAGAAAAGGACACAGATAAGTTTTTTTTTGGGGGGTGGGGGGGAGGCGCCAGGAGAACAAACAAAAAGAAAAGAAACACAGGGGTAAAAAAGGAAGAAATTAAAAAAAATCTAAAAAGTACCAAAAAGAGAGAGAGAGAGAGAGAGAGAGAGAGAGACAGAGGACCGCGCGAAAACTCTCTTTCCGTCCCCCTCCCGAACCGTTAAGCCGACCCAATACGGCGGAAAAACGCCTTTCCCCAAAAAAAACCTCCAAAGAAAAAAAAAGAGACCAGCAGCTTAGAACATAAAATTGTTACCAACGCGATTGCACCTTTTTTTTTCTTTGCCTCTTTCTCCACAGAAAAAAAAACCAACGCGGTGGAAACCATGGAGCCAAGCCCTAAGAAATGCAAGGTATGCCAGAACAATTTGCTGGATTTGCATCCATACATATTGAAGATCAAATTGCCGCCCAACCTAGACAGTCGTGCCCTCTTACAACTCGCACAAGTCAACCACGAACTTCGTGAAAAGTTAACTCAAGTAGCCTATAAACGCGCCGGGCAGGAATTAGACGAGGCAGCCAGAATTATCAGCGAGGATTACAAAGTGCCACCACGCGAAGACCCTGCGTTGCACTTTAAGTCAGTCACGCAACTGACGAGCTTCTCTACCTCTATCCTGCGCAGGGGAAACTTCAGAGCTAATCTTACGGTAGTGATCAACTATGCACACCACGTTGCTTACGTAGAGCTGAATGTCATCGGGGCTGGTTCCGACGGGAAAAGTGTTGACGTCGATATTTTGGTGCAAAGGTATGAGAACATTGAACTAATTACTCTCCCTAACCTGGAAGCCGAGATCAAGACCTACATCAAGCGCTTTACGGGCAGCCACGCCTTGGCCTACGTGAATAATTTTTGGCAGACAGGTATTTGAAACCACTGAACACAGATGATACTCGTTACCGAGCTCTTCCCTCTGATGGCGGCACATTGTTTTTTTTATGGTCAACAACCGCCGTGGGACTAGCAGCGAATTTGTGCTCTACTGACAGCAGCCGGCCCGACGAGATTTTGAGCTGACAGGCTTACGCTTTGCTACAAAAAAAGCAACAACTGTACATTTAATGTCGTTATATAAAAAACAAATCTACGCCTTTATTGCTAAAGACTACTTTTATAGAAGCGTCTGCCGCCGTAAACATCAACTGGCAGGCTACTCGAAGAAAAGGAAAACAAGGCACACCAGAAAAAGGCGCGAGAACTTGGGTGGTAGAGAAAAGAAAGAGTGTTATTCTCTTGGCCTTTTCTTGCCCTGAGAATCACTCGTCGACAGCACTGCCAGCGTTACCCGACGCGCGTCCGCCAGCGTTTGTGGTGACCACAGGGCCCCCAGCGAAGGGTTATCTGGCCACAGCAGCTGTGACCACAGAGCCGCCAGTGGCTGGACAGCATCTTTTTCTGTGTCTGCTTCAGTTTCTGGTGGTTCTGTCTCCTGTGGCTCGAAGTCGAAGTCGTTAACTTCGTTGATTGAACGCACCTTAGCAAAGCCTTCCATGAAGCCTATGAATTCCTTGGCCAGCTCGTGCGGGTCGTCCATAATATATTTGAGCCAATCGAGTGGCGCTGATAATTTCTGAGTCTTATCAAAATATTCATACTCCTGTGCGAGAACTACAATGTCTAGGTTCTTAAACCAGTCATGCTGCGCAGAGCAATCGCAATGAGTGAGGCCGTACGACGAGTAGCGCTGGCCAGCGGGCAGGGCTTGGTCGCAGCCCGCGCTGGACAGCAATCCGCGACAAAACCGCTCACGCGGACCCAACAGGAGGCCACACAGCCAGAAATTGTGCTTGTCAGCAGAACACACACCGAGTTTGCTGGCCCCCGTAGTTACGTGGCTGTGGTTGCGCCAGCCGTCAGGTTCCATGACCGTGCCGAAGAAGACCCTGACGCCGTCCACTTCGCACCACAGCTTGGTGTAGCCACTGCCGCGTTGCGGTTGTCTTCCTACCTCTACTATCTTGCGTGGAAAGTACACCCGATCGGCCGTGCGCACGGCTTGTAGTACTATTTCACGCCTGGCACATTTGTCGTTGAACAAACACGGGAGGTTCCTGTCTCTTTCGAAATGTGTACATTTGTCGGGGCCAAACAGCAAACGCACCACACATTCGCGCACGGACTGCACTGATGAGCGGAGCGTGTCGAAGCCGGGCACCTGGCGCTGGACTTCATACGCCAACTTATAAGGATAAGAAACATCATAAGGGTACGTTTGGCAGCCCAAGCTACGCCAGAATTTTTCTTCCTTGTCTGACCAGTGATATCCTAGTAGGAGGAAGACCGCATCTGTTTCGCGCTCCATAGCCTTGGCTAGCCAATGTACTAAAGTAGCCTCCAGCCCACGGTCCTTGTGTGCAACATCAACGCGCAACAAGCTTAGAGACCAATTCTCCATATTCACGGCTGCGTAGGCCAGTATTTGGTGCGTGGGCTGGCTTTTCTCGTGCACGACGCACAAGTAGCCCTTGTACTTGTAAGCATGCTCGATATCCGCCCAATCCTTGGCCAATCTTTTGCTGTCGGTATCAGTTGCCTGGTACGAGCGCTCCAACATGGCACGCAGCGCGGGAAGGTCGGCCTGCTGGCTAAGGCGAGTCTGCCCCACGTCGTTAACATTTGGTGGAGTGCTCATGGTTAGCTTCGAAGTGGGGAGGACCACTGTGTCAGGATTAAAGTTCTTTCTTGCTAAGTCAACCCCCCCAAGTGCCGTACTGCGCGGCTGTTTCGTTCTAGCTGGTTTCTGTGTTTTTTTTCTTTTGTTTTTGCGCACACACTTCAGCGTGCCTGTGGAACGCGAAGGGGAAAAACAAAGTAGGAATGGGAGGGGGCCGGGAGAAAGATCGAGTGCGGGGGGAAGGGGCGTTTTTTTTCCTTTTCGGGAGGGGCGCGCTCTCGCCACATTTTCTCCGTCTGCTGTGCTCCTTGGGGGTGGGGGGGCCGGGCCGGGAAATGCCAGAGAAAAAAGAATTTCGGGATTTGGTTCTATGAGTGCCGTGCAGTCACCATCACGATTTTCTCGACCCCTCCTTTCCTTTTCCCCATTCGGACCCAAGACTAAAAAGGAAACCGCTCCTATCCCATCCCCCGCCCCCACACTACCCCCCCCCCCCCGTCCCTCTCCCTTTTCACTTGTAAAACAAGCAAAGAAACAAATGTAGCAGCTTCCTCCAAATCCTGCACCCAAAAACGTTTTTTTTCCTTTGTTGTCCTTAGCTAGGGTCTAAGAAAAAAAACCCCTCGTTCTCTTTTCCCCTTCCTCTTGTCTTCCTCCCGCTAAAAAACAAAAAAGAGTCCGTACGCTGACGATGTGGGTGTGGCTAGCGTGGTGGTGGTTGCGTACAGCCACAGCTTGCCCGCCTAATGCCCGGGAGCTTCCTTTGGGGGTTGTCGGCACGCGCCGGTGCGCGTGCAACGGCGGCTACTTCGACCTCTCGAGCGCCAGCGCGACCGAGCCGCAGTGCGTGACGTGCCAGGGGCTAGCCAAACAGGATGACCCGTCCTGTAGCAACAAGGGCGTGTGCGGGCCCTTGATCACGGGCGGAGTGCCCGTGTGCACCTGCGCGAGCGGTTACGCGGGCCCCGCCTGCGAGGTGCCGCTGGCCGTGACCTTCGTGTGCGGCCTGCGCACCTTCGAGTGCGCCATCGACTATTCTTGGGCGCTCAAGATCTCTAGTTCGCAGGACGGGGCCGTGCTCGACCAGTCCATGTACTGGTCGTGCCTGTCCCAGACTGACGACGGCCTGTTGCACCTATCGCGAGCTTACTTGTACGACACTGATTACGGCGGGTACATTGGCAACGCGGACTTCTGCTTTGTAGCCTACACGTCGTTGGAATGGAAAGAGTCGCCGGAGTCCGTGCCCGCGACTGCCGAGGCGCTGCCGTTCCGGCCCGCACTGTGGACCTGGAGCGAAGCCGTAGACCACCCGGAGCTGCCGCTGTCGACCGACACCTTCTGCGCCTGGCCCAACAACGCCGGCGTAGCCCGCCCCGAGCTGACCGAACTGCTGCAGGCCCGATCCCCCTGGCGCGGCCACTCATGCGGCCGGCCCGCTGAGAGCGCAGCGTTAGACGTAGCGGACGGTCTGTTACAGTGCTGGCCGCTGGCCCTGAATGCGCTGCTGCCCGCGAACTTCGCGTGGTTGTACCGCTGCCGCGTAGCGAATGAGACGATCGAACTCGACTGCGTCGTCGCCCTGCCGCCCGCGACCAAGACCGTGGCAATCCAGGAGTTCCTGCAACAGTGTGCGTGAGAAAAAAAGAACCATTCCTTCCTCCTTTTTCCTCAGGAGGAGAGAGGGGGGGGGGGGGGCGTGAGGGTGAAATAGCCCGAAAAAAGACACGCAAATCCCCCCCCTCCCTCCCCGACAATACCCCCCCCCCCCCGTGTACGGTCAACGCCCACTTTCATTCGCTTTGTATGATGAAAAGATAGGTAAAGAACAAGTAGAATTAAGCGTGTCGAAAAAAAACGGGCATTGCCAGCTATGAGCAGTGATGAACACTCAGTAACGTGCCAATTGAACACGATCTATCAGGAGGTGAAGGACGGCGCGAAGAATTATTTGCCGTCGGGATCACGGGCTGCCAACAGTGACCAGTTCGCCAAATATGTGCAACAACTTTGCAGGGATGAAAACAGTGATACCAAAAGAAAGGAGCGGATTGCTAAGCTCTTGGCAGTAGAACAGTACCTTGTGACGAAAGTCTTCAAAGAAATAAAGGGAACTCTGAGCCACAAGCAGTACAATGACGGAGTTGCGGGAGGCGAGATCGAGTATTGCGAAAAAAGAGTCACGGAATTAGCGCAACAGTTGACGCACGCGGCAGTATTAGGAACGATGGATCAAGTGATAAAAATCAAAACAGATATAGACGACTACGCAAAAGAGATCAAGCGCTTGACAGAGCAGAGGGCGCGACTACCAGCCGGTAGCTTCGGTATCGGCGAAGCCGACAAGAAATGGAAGGAAGTCACGGAGTCTTCTTTTTACAAAAACATGCCCGAAGACGACCGAAAATATTTACAAGAGTCATTCAAGTCTTGGCGAGAGATGTACACCAAATACGCCAACTAGTATTTGTACTCTTTCCTACTGTACGGGGGGGGGGGGGGAGTACCGTTTTGTGCTACGACGCGCAGGACTTGTTGGCAGAGAAAAAAAAAAGGGAGTTTTAATCATCATAACTAATAAAAAAAAGAAGCCAAAACACACACACTAGTGTTTCTTTACTGTCTTCAGTCGAGTTCGGGCTTCCTCACGCTGCCGTGGAACATGGATTCCAAGTTGTTAATACAAGTCGCCAGGACGTCGTTGCGCGATTTACGCGACGGGCGCGCTTTCTCGGCCTCGTCGCACACAATGGTGTCCTCCAAGCTCTGCGCCAGCAGCGTGTGCAGCGGCCAGGTCGTGTCGAGCCAGGCGGCGCACACGTTCCAGCCCGCGTTCTTGAGGCCGAACAGGAATCTCAGCAGCACCGTGGCGGAGCAGTGGAGGGGCACCGACAACTCCAGCCCGTGCGTGAACAGCGGCGGACGCAGCAGCCGCCGGCGGGTGTACTGCATGTGCGGCGCCGATTCGAAGAACAAGTGTAGGTAATTCACGCAGTTGGTCATGAGGCGGTACGCCCACACCGCTTGGATCGAGCGGGCGCTGAGGTCGTGGTCTGGCTCATTGTCGCCCTTGGGTTGCTGCCTGGAGATAATCTTGATGAGCCGTCGTGCGCTCAGGCGGTGCAGCAGTGACATGAAACCCTGCAGATAAACCATGACCAGCTCCATGATCGGCAGGCTGTCCGCCAGCCCCGCGGGCTCCTCCCACCAGTTACGTCTGGTGCGCACCGACGCCACGCGCCTTTCTGTCGGTATCAGCTCCTCGCTCTCGGCCTGCAGCACGAGCTGCTGTGCGCACATGGTGCGCGCCATCCTCAGCGTGGCATCCCCCGCGACGAAACGAGACACCAGCAGGCACAACTCCTCTAGCTTGGCCGGCTCCAGCTCGAACGGGCGCAGTGTGTGCTCCAACGCCAGCAGGGCGCGCACCTGCCCCAGCCCGCCCAACACCTCCTTGGCCAGCTCCGTGCCCAACATCTCCTCGATCGTGCCCGCGACCGTGTCCTCGACCTCCTTGGTCACGTACGTACACAGCTGTGGCGTGATTGCGCCGTAGCGCTTGCCCAGGGACTCTTCTGTCCACAGCGGCAGCACGGCGGGCGCGCCGGTCGCAATAATTGCCGTCGTGCACACGGTCGCCACCCCGTCGCGGTCGTGCAGGGCCGCCAGGTTGTGGTTCAGGCCCCTGGGCACCCTCGCGAGCAAGGGGTTCAGCGCTACGCCCACCACCCCGTCCGATAGGATTGAACGCACCAGCACCGCGTTGTCACGCACGTACCTGTACAACAGGCTTACATCCCGTGGCTCTAGTGCCGGCAGCGCCAGGACGTCCCTGCACATGCGCGTCACTGCATTAAGCGTTTCGTGCCCCAGCTCTTTCTCGCAAGGAACCTCGGTGGCCGTGCCCCGGGGTAGCGTGCAGAATAGTTCGTCCCTCACGGCCTTGCGCCACTTGCGCCGGGCGCTCTCGCGCGCCGGCAGCCAGGGCGGGTTGTTCCCGAACAGCTTACCCAGCGCAGCGTAGAAGAGCAACAAGTGCCACTGGGCCTCCGTCCTGATCAGAGCACGCGGCGCCGCGCCCTCGCCGGCCAGCACGGTCAGTTCGGTGTGCAGAGCGCCGCTCCAGCCGAAGCGTTTCGAGGCTACCGAGAAGCTCTCCACCAACGCCGCTGGGCGGTAGCACACCGACTCGATCGGCATCGCCCTCTGGCACAGCGGTGCCTGCTTGTCCTTCTGTGCTATGGCAAACAGCACGCACACCGGGGGCACACAGTCGTTCAGGGCGGTCTGGGGTTGTACATTGTTCTGCTCGCCGCCGGTGAACACCACCTGAACACGCTGTTCCGTCGTACAGTACTTCAAACACCAGCCGGTGCCGAACGTTTGCAAGTCGTTCACGCGCTTCCAATCAACCTCCGCGTAGTTGGGGGCAACCGCGGCAGACGCCTTCGGCACCTCTGGGGCAACCTCCTCTTTGGGCACAACCGCCTCCAACCCGTTTGTCTGCTCCTGCAACCCACTCGCCTGCGCTGCCAACACGGTTGCCTCTGTCGTCAGTGCATTGGTCACCACATCCAAAACGTCGATCTTCATGCCCGGCGCCAAGTCAGTGACGGTAGATAAGGCGCCGCTGGGCTCCCCCTCTAGGGTGGCAACCTCGCCCACAATTTCTACCGCCTCTTGAAAACTCATGGTTGCCTCCTTTTCTGTGACTGTCTAAAATACATAAAATGCATTCGGTCAAAGAAACTACAGGTCTTTTTCCTTTTTTTATTAGGCGCTACATTTAGGGGGGGGGGGGTGGGGTGAGGGAAAAGGAAGAGGGCGGGAGAAACAGAGTGTAGGGGAAGAGATTCATTTTTTCTTTCTTGGCTCGCTGCTTAAGTTTTTTTTTTCTCTTCTCTGTCTGTCCCTCCCCTCTACCCTGTTTTCCTTCCTTCTTCCCCCCCCCCCCTTCTCGTTCTCACGCCAACCCGTCCACACCACGTCTGTCCCTCCCCTCTACCCTGTTTTCCTTCCTTCTTCCCCCCCCCCTTCTCCTTCTCACGCCAACCCGTCCACACCACGTCTGTCCCTCTCCTCTATCCTGTTTTCCTTCCTTCTCCCCCCCCCCCCTTCTCCTTCTCACGCCAACCCGTCCACACCACGTCTGTCCCTCTCCTCTATCCTGTTTTCCTTCCTTCTTCCCCCCCCCCCCCTTCTCCTTCTCACGCCAACCCGTCCACACCACGTCTGTCACCCCCCCCCCCCCCTGTTTTTTTTTGTTGTTGTCGGCTTTTTCTCTCTCTGGCGGCACCTTTGGAAAAAAAAGAGAAAAATTATTGTTTTGTTTTTTTTCTTCTCACTGAGCAAGGTCCGCCTTGTCGGCAGCAGCGGGCCGGAGTTCTAGGACGGAGATGGTGCCACCCCGACGGTATTGTAAGCCGTCTACAAAGAACTTGACCGCTCGTCCTTGCCTGAGTTGGGCCAGGCCGTTCTGCCAGGAAAGCAGGTGCGGCTGGTCCAGGCTTTCTATCCTAATCAACCGGCCATAATTAACTCCCTGCCGGAGGCACAGGTCTTCCCTTCCGCAGGAAAAAACTACCTCACCCGGACGAGGCCTGGGGCAGCTGCTGTGGTGCACTCCGGTCTGCTGACAGAAGCCCACACAACAATGTCTGCCGCGCGGGGGCTGCTGAAAGAACGAAAGCCCCGGTACCAGCTTGCAATTGTCGTCTTCCTGAGTAGTGCCCGTTACCTGGAGCTGCAAGGCCGAACCCTTGGTGTGTTCTCTGTCGTCGTCACGGACCTCATAGCTACAGAACGCCTCGAGCAGTTTGTCCTCCGCCAAAGGTTCAAAGACCACGGTATGGTGCGTTGGTGCACCTACCTTGGGTTGGAACACCAGCTTGCTACCATCGGGCAGGCACTGCATTAGCACTCCCAGCAGGGCCGGGGTCCACTTGGTGATCGACTGCGTGTTGAGAAGCCATGGTGTTTGGCTTCCGCTGCTATCTAGCACGGGTTCTGCGTCGGGGGGCAGCTCGGGCACCCGCACTCTGGGCGCAATCGCGCACAAGCCCTTAACCGCGCGGTACCTAGCCCGGATCTGGCCACAACTCAAACAATAGAAATGTTTGTGGCCGCGACCGACCACTAAGCCCCAGGCACTACCGTGTAGCAGCACCGGGGAGCCTACCCCGTAGAAGTTCCTGTCCGACTGACACGCGGCCAGCCTGAGTACCCACCAACCACGTATTTCCTGGTACTCGGGCGAGTGCTGCGACCTGCCGTTGATAGTTAGATCACACTGCTCGTTTATGAACGGGCTGGCCATGGCGAGAAGATCTGTCCTCGGCGTGTTGTCCTTGAGGATAAAAAGAACCCCTCCTAGCGGGAGAGACAGCACCTTATACAACGCAAGTCTTGCCACAGGGGGGTCCGCGCGCTGGAACAGGGGCGCTAGCAAGACGGCTTTCTTAGCCGCGATCGCCGTCATCACGGATTCCGCGTCCTCTTCGCACACCACGGCCAGGAACGTAGGCAGGCAAGCTTGCGGCAACAATTCGGCGGGCAGGTCGTGCGCGCGGGGGATATAGCAACCGTACTTGGGGCCGGGCCTATTGGTGCCCGGGGTGTACGCTGCATTCGCTGATTTCTTCCAGTTCAGCGTAACCTCGACCGGTAATTCAGCGTGTTGCATCTTTTTTTTTTTTTTTTTTTTTTTTTTTTTTTTTTTTTTTTTTGCTTTGGTCTGATTGCCGGCCGTGCCCACAGTCTTTGGTTTTTTTTGTTGGGAGGGGGGAGGGGCTTTCTTTTTTTTTACTTTGGGGGGGAGGGGAGGGGGTTTTCTCTACTAGGGAGACAAACTAGGTAACTCGAGAAGTATTTAATCAAAAAAACAGACAGCGACAGGATTTTTCTTGGGGGGCACAGGGCTGGGAAGAGGGAGAAAATAAAAGAGGCGGAGCGCTTAGCTAAAAGGGAAGAGGAAAGGAAATGGAGGGAGAGAGAGAGAGAAAAGAGAGAGAAAGGGGAAAGAAGAGAGAGAGAAACAACACGCCTCTGTGTAGAGCTTTGTCAGCTGTGCGACCCTTTTTTTCTGATGAGCTTTCTGCCGTGCCTTGTCAGCGGCACCCTCCAGCCTTGCACGTCGTGGCTGACAGTAAATGAGAGAAAAAAAATTAAGCCCGTTCTCCTCTTCTTTTCCCCCTTTCCTTTTCTTTGTTACACCAGCTCCGCTGGTGCGCCCTCTTCCTTCGTGACGACTGCTGGGGGCCCCACACCTGCGGGCGTCGGTGGCTCTGTGCTTTCAGGTGCGGGTGGCGCCGTCAGGGCCGACATCTCCTCCAGCAGCCCTTGTACTGCCTTACTCCCGCCCACGATCGCCGCCGCGCTCTTTTCCTGCGCCCGCGCGAAGTTCAGATTCTGTGCGGCTGCCGCGCGGTAAAAGGCCGCCGACTCGGAAAAGAAGTGCTGGACTACGCTGAGCGCCTCGCCGAACGCCTTGAGCTTCTTTTCCAGGCCGACCGGTAACGATTCGGCGCGCGCTGAGGTTGACGACGACGAGGCCGCCTCCGCCGCTCTCTCCGATTCTTGCAAGCTTTCCACGTAACGGGGCGGGAGCCAATTCGCGTCCTGAGCCCGCTTGCGTACTACCTCCAGCAGGCCCGACGGCAGAATGAAGCCCTTGGCCTGCCCCCTCTCGTCATAAGCTCGGTTGCCGCACTGTTCGATAGCGGGCAGGTGTGGCAGCAGCCCCGTCGCCAACCCGAGGCTCACGAACGTGGCCAGGCCCGTCTGCAGGGCGACATGGGGCAGGCCATCCACGGTCCCCTTGCCCGCGGGAGCACGCAGGGTCATCATGACGTACAAGGCTTCACTGGACGCGGTAATGAGAGGTTGGGGGTGCCGAGCGATCGAACGGAATAGCGGGCAGGACTATCAGCTGGCCAATATCGCCCACGGTCAGCTCACTAAACACGTCGCGGCTCAGGCTGTGCAGGTTGCGGGCCACGGGGTCGAACTTCTTGTGATGGCCCGCTAATTCTTGGGGTGGGCGCCAGTGCAGGCCACGCAACGCCTTGGAGGTGCCTACGCGTACTTGCTGCACGGTCTTGTCCCTGCCGAAGACACCGAGTGCCGCCAGGCTCTTGCTGTTCAAATGCTTGCTCAGGCGCAGCCGCGCGCTCCAGCCCCAGTTGCCACGGCTCCGCGTACCCACCGCCCCAGAGTTGTCGCTGTTGCCGGGCAGCCCGGGCTCCGTCATGTAGAACTTCTGCTTGGCCTGTAGCTGTAGGGGCTGGGCGCGCGGGTCCGACCACACAGCCTTCAGCAGGGCGCTGTGCTCCGCGAACTTGCCCGCGAGAGTACCGGGCATCCTGATGAGCGACTCGATGTTACGGTTCTCCCACGGGTTGATCTGTTGCCCGGCCTGCAACTGTACACTCGAGGCGTCGTCGGGCGCGCGTTTTTCTTATGCTTCTTCCTCCTCGGAGTCCGACGTGGAAGCGGAGCTGTCCCCCCTGGCGGGCTTCGCCTTCTTCTTGGGCTTGGCGCCTTCTTCGGTCTTTCTTTTCTTAACGGCTCTGTCTTCCTCGCCCTGCTTTTTCTTGTTCTTTTTCTTCTTGCTCTTCTTGCTCTTCTTGGACTTCTTGCTAGGGCCCTCGGCGCTTGCTTCGCGGTGCCCACGTTTCTTGGACGCTGTCTCCACCTCACTCTTCTCTTCTTCTTCGTCGTCCTCGGCGATAAACGACCCGTCGTCGCTCTCTTGCGATTCTTCTTCGCTGTCCAGGGACTCCTCCGAGTCGCTGCTCTCGTCGCTTCCGCCGTTCGCTTCGGAATCCAGGTACTTGCTCATAACGTACGACTGCCACACACACACTGAAAATGCACACGGGCACGAATAATGTCTAGGCACGGCACAAGAACAAAGTAAGAGAACAGCGCTGTAGTTCGAGAGTGAGGCGCGAGGAGAGGGGGCGGGGAGGAGACAAAAGAGGGAAGGGGAGGATGCATGAGTAGATAGCAAGCAAGGGTCGGGAAGGAGGGGGGGAGAGAGACGAGGCACGAACGGCCGAGTGTCGATTCTGAAGGCTGTGCGTGTCTCGTCTCGGTACTTGTACCTTCATGGACGGTTGGGGGGGGGGGGGGCCTGGTTAGCAGCTGCGTGGGTGGCGGGCGTACGTGCGGGCCCTCCTCCCCCCCCCCCCCTCTCCCATTCACCCACTTCCCGAACCGCCCGGATTCGCTGGCCGGCCCCCCCCCCTCCATTCTCTCTCTCTTTCTCCTTTATTTTTAGGGAAGGGAGAGAAGGGAGAAAAAAAGATTAACGCTATCCTGGGAAGGAGGGAATTCGGTGTTCTCGCCCTTTTTTTACTCACACTTTCCACCCGAGGAAAGTAGTCCCAAAAAAAAACAAACCTTTTTTTTTTTCTGTGTAAGCCTTTTGCGTCAAAGTTGGGGGGGAGGTCGCGCCATTCCTTTTCCCTCCCCGCTCTCACCTTTTTTTTCCCCTACTTACGTACGCACATTTCTCTCTCTCTCTCCACCCCCCCCTGCCCCAAAAGAAAAGGCACGAATCACTGCAGCAACACAGGCATTTCTTTTTTTTGGGGAGCTGTTCGAACGCCCCACAAAAAAAGGAGAGAGAGTAGAGGGATTGCTTGGGCTTTTTTGGTGATAACTGTCAACAGCTAAGTAGGTACCCAAGAAAACGAGAAGGGAGCGAGAGCCTTGCCAATGTCAGAGCACAAAGAACTCCAACTTTGCCCGGGCGTTGGTTGTGTGCCTGGCACATTATCTAGAACAGCGAAATGTAGGCCAGGAAGAAGCCCTGGAGGCCGAGAGGAACTTTGACAGAGCTCGCG
This sequence comes from Paulinella micropora, assembly GCA_019918135.1. Lineage (NCBI taxonomy): Eukaryota > Cercozoa > Imbricatea > Euglyphida > Paulinellidae > Paulinella > Paulinella micropora. The sequence continues at coordinate 143,275 of WBZZ01003325.1, forward strand.
TCGGCCGCGCTAGAAATCAGGAGGGGGGGGCCCCGGCACAGCTGTTGCAGAACCTCGCTGACAAAGTCAACGCGGTCACCGACGGCGGCGAGGCCACCATCGTTCGTCGAGACCTGTGGAGCCTGCGGCTCCCTAGTGGTGTCGGAAACGGACCACAAAACTGTTGAGTTCGCGCCGGCGCGTGTTCTGGGTCGTGCCCGACAGTCGTCTACAAAACGCGACCAACAGACACACGTACTCCAATAAACTGCAATGCCAGTCTAACGGACAGAAAGCAAATACAGTTACTTCATGAAAAAAAGACTTTTTACTTACAAACTTGTAGACAAAATAACCAGCCGGTCGTATTTTCATAAGCGTGTTTGTCCCGAACTGCATATTAGCAAAACTTAACCCAGTTTTAATAAAAAGAAAAAAACTCTGTCCTGGCTGGGAAAAAGGCCCACTCCCAAAACAAAAGAGATCGTTGTCCCTGGTTGGTTTGTTTTCCTATTGTTCCAGCCGGCGTCGTTTGTTGGCTGCGGCCTCGCCGCGCTGCAGTTCGCGATCGATGACTTGCTCCCGTTTTTCTACCCTGAGCACAAAGTCTGGCGTACTGTCTACCACCTGATCTAGGCACAAACCAAAGAGATAGTGCTGGTTGCGATAAGCCGCGACTCGCGCCTTGAGCTCGTCGCTCAGGGGGCGCAGCAGGCCCTCCAGGGCGGCTCGTTCGTGGCGTATTTTTTTGTACTCCTGGAATTCTGGTGGCTGGTTCTTTTCGGCAGGGTCGTAGTCCGCGAATTCGTCCTTGAACAGAGCTTGTGCATACGGACTCTGGGCCCGCATCTCCAACAAGATCAACTCCAGCTGTTGTTTAGTAGGGCCAGTGCCCAAGGAACCCGTCAAAGGATCTGGCTGCGGGAGCGCGTCGATCACTACCAATGTATCGCGGGCTACCGTCCAGGCCTTGCAGATCTGGCGCTGGGCTGCAGGGGGGAACTGCTCTTGCGTGGTAGAAGCTGTAATATCGCTAGCATTTCCTGCCTCCGACGCGTCGGAATCCGAGGCTTCGGAATCCGAGGCGTCAGGCACACAGAATAATTCCAGAAACTTAACCTGCTGGCTCTCGTACAGCGCCACTAAAGAACTGAAAGACGGCACACGGGGCGACGCTGGGTGAGGCTGAACGAACCAGTAGTGCCGTACAGACTAGGACGGGACCTACCTCCTGCAGGCGGACTTTGTCAACAACACCGTGCAGGCTAAGGACGCGGGACACGAATTCTGCTGGCGTCACGCGGTGCTCGACTATCAGAGGGCCGGGCTCACCGACGAGGAGGCCGCGCAAGAGAGGACAATCTCTGGCCAAGGCGTTGTCGAGGGGCGCGGCACATAACCCCCGCAGACGAACCTCTGCACGGGCCGGTGTGAGCCCTGCTAGTGCGTCGGACAGTCGAGCGGACGAAAGGTGTAGAAACATGGGCTGAGTAACAAGCCGTTGCAAATCTCTGCATGTCTTAACAAAGTTTATGAATTTGTGATTTGGTGTGTAAAACGTGTGTGTGTATGTGTGAAAGGCGCGTGTGTATTGTGTTTGAAAGGTGTGTGAAAGGTGTATGTGTGAAAGGTACGTGTGTGTGAAAGGTGTATGTGTGTGTTTTTATTGTACTACTATTGTGCTAGCATATGCGTGTATCCGAAAAAGAGTTTTTCTTGTAGCGTCTTCTTCTGAATTTCAATCTCGTCTGCCTTTTTTTTCTCTCTCTTTTTATTTCTATCTGCCCTCCCCTCTTGTGTCACTCTGTAGTTGTATGTACACGAGCGTTACTGTCTAATTCTGTACTTTCGTCTTCGATGGTCAACAGTAACAAACACCAAAAAACACTTGATTTTTGCTGTCTGGTTTGTTTTTCTGCTTTGCTAACAGTAAAAGAAAGAACACTGATGGACGTTGCCACCGAGACCTTACCTTACTTGCGATCAACCGAAATAAAGTCACTACAAGGCCTGCACGAGATCTTGGTTTCAAGAGTGTCCAGTAGTGGCGGAGCTTGCGTAGAGGTTGTGCTGAACGTGGGCACCGAACCGATCAGGGAGGACAGAACGTCGCCGCATGTCTGGTTTGACGAGTTCCAGAGCGAGATAGGGCCGCAAAACAGGCACTTGTGGTCCAAGATTATAGCGTACAATGTTGCCAACATTGCGTTTTGCCCAATAGCGTACAATGTTGCCAACATTGCGTTTTGCCCAATAGCGTACAATGTTGCCAACATTGCGTTTTGCCCAATGGCGTACAATGTTGCCAACATTGCGTTTTGCCCAATAGCGTACAATGTTACCAACATTGCGTTTTGCCCGATGTTGCCAACATTCGTAGTAAGATTTGGCCCCCCCCCCCCTTCTCTTTATTAGATATCACCTACAAGTCTTTTTTCCTCGTTTGCAAAAAAGTATGATCTGTGCATATCTCAATGACGTTTGTAAAGTTTGTGTGTGAGTGTACATACAAATCACACATTCACACACACAAATCACACATTCACACACACAAATCACACATTCACACACACAAATCACACATTCACACACACAAATCACACATTCACACACACAAATCACACATTCACACACACAAATCACACATTCACACACACAAATCACACATTCACACACACAAATCACACATTCACACACGAATCACACATTCACACACACAAATCACACATTCACACACACAAATCACACATTCACACACACAAATCACACATTCACACACACAAATCACACATTCACACACACAAATCACACATTCACACACACAAATCACACATTCACACACACAAATCACACATTCACACACACAAATCACACATTCACACACAAATCACACATTCACACACACAAATCACACATCACACATTCACACACACAAATCACACATTCACACACACAAATCACACATTCACACACACAAATCACACATTCACACACACAAATCACACATTCACACACACAAATCACACATTCACACACACAAATCACACATTCACACACACAAATCACACACACACACACACAAATCACACACACGCACACACAAATCACACACACGCACACACAAATCACACACACGCACACACAAATCACACACACGCACACACACGCACAAATCACACACAAATCACACATTCACACGTTATACACGAGTGTTTTGTTTTCCTTTTCGGTATGTATCCTATTTTCTTTGCATATAGCAGTATGTCTTTTCTCGGAGCGGCAAGCTCGACAGTTTCCGACCAAATAGAAAGCCCCGTGCGACCAAACAAAAGACAGAAACGTGCACACGGTTGTTCTTCCCTGTTGATTCTGCTCGAGCTACTAGAGGGCACAACAGTAGGCTTGCTCATCTCGTACTCGCCGGGATCTGTCCGCGGGGAAAGTGTGCTCAGTGCTTGTCTGTGCAGTGCACAACCTATCGAAAAACGCCTAGAATGCCTGGAGGCCCTGCAAAAACACGCCCGGCTGGCCAGCAGCGACGAGAGTTTGCGCCCCCCGCTAAGCAAAGAAGAGATCGGGGGGGCGGTCGAACGGTACAGAAATTGGAACAGGAAGAATCGCACAGACACACCAGAAGAGGTGGAGGAGCTATCGGAAAAGGCCATGGGCTTGCAATCGCACAGTAAGACTCGGTACACCAGCAGGCTCGTGGAGGCTGTAACTACAAAGCAAACATCCTCCAGAGGGCAGACTAAAATCAATTGGCCAACCTACATCGAAGATGAAGAAGAAGAAGAAGAAGACGAAGAGGACGAAGGCGTAAGGGGTCTTACCTACAGATTCGCCAGCAACAGAATGTAGCCCTGCAAAAAAAAGTGTCTTCTAACACCTCTCCTATTCTTTTTTCTTGCTTTCCTTTTTTTTCTTTTTTTTTGCTAGTCCGCCGGCAAAACTATTAAGCTGTAATCCTCTGGTATTAAAAAAAACAAGTGTATTTGCTAAACTTCTTTGATGCTGACAAGAAAACAGGCTGGGTAAAAACAAAGGAAAGCAGAGGAAGACAAGGCTAGCTTTGGCGTGCTGTTCTTCTGCAAAAAAAACTTAGGCGGTTCTTGGAAGAAAAAAATCCGCTGGTGTCTACAGCCTGTCCAGGCAGGACCCGTAACCCACCGCGCCCATGAAAACCAGTTCTGTGGCTGCGGGGATCGTCCCAGTGATAGTCGTAGGCAACGGGCCTACTACTAACAGCTTGAGTCTGGGCAGGCGACGCCTCTGCAGACCCAACGTCGGCAAGACAGCCAGCGCGGCCGAGGTCCGCCCGTTATAGGCGAGGCGCAGTGTCTCGAGGTGGGGGAACGTTGCTCGGGACAGGAATTCGCACGCTTGGCCTAGTGTACTTTCGTGGCCTGCCTCTAAGCTCAGGTTGATCAGCGAGCAAGTAGGGGGTACGAGCGGCCCGCGAGCGCTCGGGCACAGATTTAGATAAACGCTAAGATTCGTAGCCTCTGCGCTAACAACCAGCGAGCAGAGCTGCAGCCCCAATTGTTCTTGCAGAAACTTCAGTGGCCGGGGATCCTTGAACTTCGTCGACGAGTCAGCAATAACGACTTCCGCGATGCCGGGCAGGGGCCTCGGCGCGCTGTTCGTCAACAGTGCGTACAGCCACGACAGAGTCCAACTCCTGGTGAGCCGCGGCTTCGCGCCTGAGATCTGGGACAACGCCGCGATATCTTCCTGCCGGTACAGATAGTCGGTTATTAATTGCAGGATAGCGCTAGGTAGACAAGGCGGTGTACGCAGAGGAGGTGGCCCGTCGACCCTGCGTCTCTTGACAGGAGCGTTCTGAATCATTGACGACCCTCTCCCTCTCCTTTTTATTTAGGGGACGAAAGGAGAGAAGAATTCTTCTTGTCTGCAAAGAAAAAAAAACAACAAGGAAAAAGAAAAGGGCACAGAGAGAAAAAAAGGCCAGCAGGCCGATGTAGAAAGAACCACACCCCACCTCCCTCCCCCCCCCTCCAAAAAAAAGGTACAAGCCAACGACGTCAGCCCCTTCCTCCCTAACCAACGTGCTTTCCTTCCCCCTCCCTCTCCCCCCCTAAAAAAAAGGGAAATGACCAAAACAGCACGGGAAAAAACAGTGCAAGGGCTGGGGAAAAAAAGGATGAGGACAGAGGAAAAAAAAAGAAATGACAAAACGCGAGGTTGGAAAAAAAAACGTGGGGATGAAAGAGGGGGGGGGGAGAGGGAAAGAGCAGGAGAGGGTGAGCTAGGGCACGAGTTTTTTCTTTCTTGCGTCAAGGAATTTGGAGAGGGGAAAGAGCGCGTGCTGTTTTGCTTCGCTAATAGGAGAGGATAGGGGAGGGGAGAGAAAAAGGGAGTGACTCCTGTATAAGCTGTTGCTTTTTTTGAACCAGTGATCTTGTTCCTGCTTGGCCAATTCCTGCCCCTCTTTCTCTTCACTCCCCCTCCCCAGAAAAGCTGTGCTTGGTCGATGGAGCTGACCTTCGTGGAACTGCGAGCCGGCAGCGCCAGGGCACAAGCCACCAGCGAGGCCCTGGAACGATCGCACAGACAGCTCAACCCGGATTTACAGCAGGCACAGCGCTTGGAGTTGCTAGCCAGGTTCAACGATTCTGTCTTTTGCTGCCCCGATCACTCGACCAAAGGCTTTTGTTCGGTAGGGCGGATCAGGGCGCTCGAAGGCCTGCGTGACCTAGCTGTGCAAGTGTTCCCCCGACAACCCACGGCGCTGCTAGGCACGCCGCTGCAGTCCATCGCACAGGCAGTGGCCGAAACGTCGCCGGGGCACGGCCCCGAGCGCTGGCTGCGACAATATCAAGAACTGCGCCAAGTGCTGCGATTTCTAGGCGACAAGGCCTGGCTGCAACGGAACTGTGCCAGGTGGACTCTACCCTTGCTAGCCAATAACCTAAGCAGGGCCGGTTGTTATTCGGTGTGGGGGCGCAAGCTACACCTGTTGGGTTTGACGCAGCACCTCGTGGCAGACAACACCGAGCCGCTCCGGGACGACGTGTTGTTGTGGGGGGCGGCGCGAACGTTCCTGCGGGAAATGGGACAGCCGCCGCGGCCGCTGCCTGTGCTACAGTTACCACAGTCCGCGGACGTCCTGCGCTGGGCACACCGACAATTAGCGGCCAAGCTGTACGATTGCCGTGAAGAGTGCCTGCGTTCCGCCGCGGTGTTGGGGCGGGCCGCGAGCCTGCAGGAACTGTACCTGAGCCAGGTCTGCAGCTCCGAGGACCTCTGGACCAGCGCAGCCATGCTGCGCTCGTCGGGCAATTCCTCCTGCTCCCACGCGCTGCACGTGCTGTGCCTGTCTAGCACAGCGCACTCGGCCTGGGCGGCCGTAGACAACCTGCTGGCAACGAACCCGGCTCCCTTGGAGCCCGTGCAGTGCCGGGGCTCTGCGCAGGCGTTGGAAGACCTGCGGCCGGCACTCGCTAGGTTCTGCGAACGCGAGTCGGATAGCCTGCACGAAGTGCTGCAGACCCTAGGCGACGAGGCCGGCGTCGCCGGCACGCCGCGCTGGGACCAACCACAATCTGCCGCCGGCGGGTTAGTGACGTCGGTACTGCTCAGGCAGCTTCTTTTCCAGTTCGTGCCAGACGTCACGGCGCTGCCCAACGCAGACGAGAGTGCTGAGACGCTCTGGTGTGCCCGCCCCGAACTGCCCCAGCGGTATGACAAGGCAGTGTTTGATTTCTGCCGGGAGCGTAACCTCCGCGTGCTGGACGAGTACCGGCGCGTGGCCGCCGCCGCACACGCGCTCGGCGATCCGGCCGTGCCCTCTTTGCAAACGTTGGCGGCGGCGGCGGCCGCGAGGGTGTACGCGCGGCCCGTGCTGCTGGCAGAACCCAACGGAAACGGAGCCCACCAGCGACCGGCGGCGGACTGGGAGGGCACCAGCGGCCGGCTGCTGCAGAGGTCGCTCGAGCAAAGGCAGCTGCTGGTGCGCGCGCTGTGTGTGCTAGGGATCATCTGCTACGAGGCGCGGCGCGGCCGCGAACTAAAGGAATTCCGACAACTCTGGGACCAAGCCATCCACGCGTACGACCGGGTGCAGCTCAGCTGGATCGCGCTGGCGAGTGCGAGATCCAGCTCGCGGCGCGTGCTAGAAGACACGTGCGAGTCGGACTACCAAACGCTGTTTCGTTTGTGCGAGACACTGCAGCCGCCGCAAATACAGGAACTGTGGCCACCGCCGCGGGTGCTAGGCGGTGACGACCAGAACTCCGGTGGCACTTCTGCCTACCGTGATTGGCTGCACAACCACACGCAGCTCGCACGGCTAGCGGAAGCCTTGGTGCAGCGCGCCCGTCAGAACTACGCCAGGCTTTCGCGGTTTGCGCTTACGCGGTGCGGCTGGGTGCTGCCCATGGGTAGCGTGCCGTCGGAGCCCCCCGGCCAGTCCGTCGACGAGTACTTGGGCTGGCTCCGCCAGGCGGGGCTGGTCGAACTCGTCAACCAAGAACTGCAGGAAATTCTGTCGCGGGCCTAAACTTTTTTTTTTAAACCACCGCCTCCCCCCGACAGAGGAGTTTGAGAACGAACGGGGAAGGTGCGGCCGTTTTTAGGAGGCGCAGTCGAGAGAAGGGGAAATTCTTGCCTTTTTCACTGCCTACCTTTTTCGTCGGAAATTTTTGTTAGGACAAAGAGAGGGAAAGACAGGAGCGCAGAGGGGGGGATAGGGGGGGGGGGGGGGAGAGAAGAGAGTATTTGTAATCTTCCTTTGCTGTCTCGTTTTCTTCGCCTCATTAGCTGAAACCTTAGGGTGGTATCTTTTTTTTCCCCTCCAAATTCTTTCGTGCCATTTTCTCGAGAGAGAGAGTATGGGGAAACACCAAAAACAAAGGGAGAATGCGCGAGAGGGAAGAGTGGAGAGAAAACCAGAGTAGTTCTTTTTGTTTGTAGCGACCATCGCGCGCAAACTTCGCATTCGACAGATAAAAAAAATCCGTACCATTTCCCTCCCCCCCCACCTTTCGTCTCTTTCTTTTTTCCTTGCACCTGTCCTCCTTCCCTCCCTTCTTTCTCCCCAAGCTCCCGAAAAAAGAACACCTTTGACGTACATTGACGTACAACCAAAAAAAAGTGTGCAGCGACAAGAGGGGAGGGTACTTAAAAAAGGGAAAAAGAAGGTTTGCCGGCTTCGGAGGAGGGGGGGGGGAACAGAAAGTAGTTTCTTTTTTTTGTAACTTTTTAAACAGGTTTTTGGGTAGGATTTGTACGTTCTATTCAACACTGTATTTTAATAACAAAGATTGATTTTGTCGAGCGAACGGACTTTTGCGTTAACACACCCCACCCCTTTCCAACACAGGAGGTTGGTCCACGTACAACACTTGGGAAAAACAAATGTCTGACACCGGTGCTAGTCTGCTGGAAAAATCCACTCCTGACAGTGAAGTAGGCCCACCCAAAAAAAATGAGTGGGATGAGACTTGCTTCTTAAACTGGCCGTCGTACTGTCTCTTTTTGTTATTATCCTGGGCGGCCATGACGTTGCACATATTCGCTGCTAGTTTCAGCGTGAGGCACATGTTCAATGAAGTGCCGTTTGCGGAAAACGGCGAAGACACGGATATCTTCAGGACCACTAAAGGCCTGAATGTTGCTGGGATCTGCGTCACGAGCATCTCGCTGTTAGGGGCCTTCTTCTTTTTCACGACCTTCTGGAAAAAGATAGAAACTCCTTCCAGATCTACTATGTTGAAAAACGTGATCAGGTTCTACGGCTACAGAAACCACATGTTGATCCACATGGTCGGTTACATCATGCCGCTAATCATGCTGTCCATGTCGATCATGATCATGAACAACATCCACTACAACTACGACAAAGAAAGGATTATCATCGCGGATGGTACCAATTCTATCCTCCGCACTCCATGGTCGGTCTCGCTGAGAAACGGCAGCGGCGCCAACGCTACTACCATCTGCACCGACTGCATCATGACAGACAACGCGATGGACGATGGAGAGTGTTCCTTAACACACGCCATGATGTGGGTAGCCGCCAGCATGCTGTCCGTGATAGGCAACTCCTTTGCCTTTGCAAAATACTTCATAGCCATGATCACCTGGATGAAGTGCGATACAAAGCCTTGTGACTGCTTTGAACCTGAGGACAAAGGGGCCAGCGACGAGGAACTGAGACAGTTCATCAAAACGGCAAATGAAGCTGATCCAGAAAACGTAAGAGAACTCTTCAAGCTAATGAAAGCTTTGGCTGATAGAGTGGACATAATTGCCGAGAATCAAAAATCAGCAGAGAAGCCTGCGCTAGTGACAGTAGCTAGATCGTCTACAACAAAATAAGGAGCGAATGATTTTGGGCAGCTTCCCGACATTAGACCGAGGAGTCAACGCAGAGGTGCAGAGACAAGAAAATGGCGCGGTCCTTTTCTCCTCTCCCGAAGAAGAAGCTTTTCTTTGCTGCTGGAACCAAAACAAGGAGAAAAATACGCCTTCCCCAAAAGACATTTTTTTTTTTAATGTTCTACCGAGATACCTGACAATTGATCGTCCCCCAAATTGGTCTGGCAATGGCCAGATTGGTTTTTTGTTTAATTAAATTCTGTACTAGACTAAATCAAGAACGAAAAAAAAAATAGCATGCTAAAACGACAGGGAGAGGAAAGGCGTCTTGTCATGACACCCAGTTTCAGTCCGCGGCCGAGGGGGCGGTAGCGTCCTCGCGCTCTTCCTCTTCCCCATCGGTCTTCTGCTTGTGAGTGCGGCGTTTCTTGGCGGGCGGCTCGTCGTTGCTTAGGTACAGGCGGCGGCCGAACCCCGTCCTGTACGCCCTGAGCACATCCTCGACCCGAGCGGTCTTGCGGCCGCAGTTCTCCCCGCCGTACAGGTCCATGCGCTCGTGCATGGCCCGCACGAAGTCGTCGAGCGAGTCGGTCACGCTGCGCCGCAACTTCCTGCCGCCCAACCGGCCGATCCTGCACTGCCTAGCCAGCATCTTGACCTCCGAGGGCCACAGCATGCCTACCTCGGGAATCTCGCGGCGCCTGTGCCTGCGCGCTAGGGGTCTTGATTTCTCGCGCTTGTCGCGGGACTGCTTGGCTGGCTCCTCGGTAGACACCGTCGTCTTCGTCGTCGTGACCGTGGGCTCCTTGTCGTCGTCCTTGTGGTCGTGCTTTTTCTCGGTCGCAGACATTGGCGGAATGAAGATCCAAATCTACTACGAAAGAAGTGCTTTGAATGTATGCCTTTGTTTGGGAAATGTGTGAACCTACCCGAGGCCTTGACACCACCTCGCGTTCTTTTCGCAACAAACGCTTGACAACGGCGGTAACAAAAAAAAAAAGAAGAGGGAGAGGCAGGAGGGAGGGGAAAAAAAGGTTAAAGGGGGGGAGGGCCGGGGTAATTTCTTCTGCGCTACATCTCCCCCCCCCTCCCTCTCTCCCTTCTGTTAAGTGTGCAAGAGAGAGAGAGAAAAGGGGGGGGGCCGCCGAAGAAAAGAAAAAACAACAAAGGCGGGCAGAACGCAAAGGATTTGGAAAGGAAAAAGAGTGAGGGGCGGAAGGGAAGGAAAAGAAAAGGAGGGAGAGGAGTTAAACGCAAGTGGAAGAGAGAGGGGGGGGCCGAAGAAAAAGATCTAGAAGACAACAGAGAAGGGAAAAAGAAAAAAAGAAGTCTGGTTTGTTTTGGGAGTCTCGCTCTCCAAACCTATATATATTTTCGCAGGTTTGAACAAAGGAGAGCGAGAGGATGGACCAAAAACCACAGCAAAAACAAATGCACGATTTCGATTTCCCAGACTGTCTGTCAAGGGGCTATCCCCTCCCTGCCACTCATCGCTCCTTACTTCTGTTGTTGCCCCCCGATCCAGGTGGCAGCCGGGGCAGGCAGCGAGGCCAGCCATTGCTGCAGAGGCACCGCCGTGTTTAAGAACATGGTACCGTCCCGCAGACGGCCGCGGTAACGACGCTGCAACGTGTGACCACCACGCGTAAGCCTCTGGCAGGCAGCCACACAACACCACGCCATCTTCCGGCCCGTAGACCAACCAGACGCCAAAGGCGCTGATAAGCACGGGCCGCGGCCGCAGCGTGTCAGGCAAGACGCCGAACTCGCAGTCCGGCGCAGGGAGCGTGCAGCGCAGTACGGCCGGGGGCAGCAGCACGAGCCCCCTGTCGCTGGCGCTCTGGCCGTGCAGGAGCACGAGGCGTTCCTCGAGCAGGGCCAGGTCTAACTCATCCAGCGGGTCGTCCGGGCTGAGCTGGTTGGCCTGCCCTAGGCGCCAGACCGCGCTGGGGTCGGGGGTTGCTCGTGCCGCGAGGGCGCGCAAACACTCGCGCCGGTAAGCAGTTGCCAGCTTCTGCATGACGGTCGACGGCTTGACGGCGGCCGACGGTAGGCCAAAGATCGTGCGGTAGTTTTCTTCGGCGCAGCCCGTGAGGTTCTGCGCGCAGCAGATCTCTAGGAACCTGTCGCGGACGCGTTCCGAGACCTTGGGTGTGACGGCACCCCACAGGCGCTCGCGGAAGGCCCGCGCAGACACAGGCGTGGTGGGTTCGAGCAGCGTGTCCCAGCGCGGTGGGGCCGCGGCTGCCAGCAGCGCGTAGAAGAACGACAGGTACACGTACCAGTTAGTCAGTATTTCTAGTGAGGGTGACAGCTCGGCCAACGTGGCGGCCGGGTCGGGCGTGAGCCAGGCCGTGTAGCACTGCCCCCAGAAGCACCTCTGCAGGCCCGCCCAGGCGCGGTTGATCACGTGGCGCGTGAACCACTCGAGCACGGGGCCACCCGAACTAGGGGAGCCGCTGCGCAGCCTCGAAACTCTCAATTGGAACTCTTTTCTAGCGGCCAGGAGTTCGGCCCACGGGATCGGCAGCGTGGTCTGTGCTTGTCCCTGGCCCCTGTCTAGCAGTATGCCTAGGCACGCCGCCCAGCCTCGTGTGTCGCCCGCACAGGCGGCGAGGCTCTTGAGTTCGGGCGCGGACAGCTGTCGCAGCGCGCGGCCGCCCCACTCGTGTTTGACCATGTACGCGGCGCTCAGCGCCCAGCACAGCAAGTGGCACCAGCCGCTGCTGCGAACCGCTGGCACGTGCGAAGGGTCCGCCACGATGTTGAGCTGGATGCGGGGCTGTCCCAGCTGGTGCTGCGAACGGTAGTGCTGCAGCAGCACAGAGCGGAGTTTGTCGTTCTCTGTGAGGCCAGGCCCACCCGAACCGAGGCACGTGCACAGCTGCGTTTCCGCCAGGCGCAGCCATTGGAGGGCAAACATCGGCGTGAGTTCTTGGGCCGGCGGTCGCACGACTCCAAGCGACAAAGGCTCCATTGGTGGCTGGGACCTGACCAGGGTAGGAATAAAAAAAAAGACGAGAGAGAGAGAGAAAAAAAAACCTAACAGAAGGGGGAGGGGGCCAGAAAGGAAAAAGATGTCCCGAGGGAAGGGACCAGAAAAAAACTTACAGATGGGGGGGGGGGCCGCGGTAGAGCCTACTTTTTTTTTTGACTCGGGGAAAAATTATATTCCTGCGGGAGGGGGGGGGGGGCCGCGGGAGAGCCTACTTTTTTTCTTGACTCGGAAAAATTATATTACTGCGGGAGGGGGGGCCGGGGTGTGACGAAATGGAGAGTGGGGGAAGTGGTGCGGGGAGGGGCTTAAAAAAAACCAGCGGGACAGAAAAGCCAAGGGTTTTTTTTTTCTTGGTCACCAAGACTTTTCTGTGGCCCTGCGGGACAGAGAAAGATGTGTGTGCGAGGGAGATATTTTTTTTAGTCTCACACACACACACCTCCCTGCCTCTATTTTGTCGTTTTGGTCTTTTTTTGCAGATTTTTTCAGTCTTTTTCCTCCCTGGGCCTTTCGTACGCGTTTTGTAGCATGGAGGCCCCAGCACTTACCCGCGCGCAACTGCTGCAGTGTAAGTTTCGTTTCCAAGCCCAGCCCCGAGAACCCACCCGTGCACAGTTGTTGCAGCGCAAGTTTCGCTTGCAAGCCCCGCCCGACAACCTACCCGCGCAGAACTGCTGCAGCGCAAGTTTCGCTTCACAGCCCTGTCCTCCCCATCCACCCGCCCACACCAGCTCCGCGCTACGAGCTGCGCCACGCCAGCTCCGTTATTTAGTAGACACCAACGGCGCAGCCTGCCGGGTTTACAACGCCCTCCGTCTAGCCAGGCACGACCGTCGCCAACCAAGAGAGTGAACCACGAACTAGTTGCCAGACTTGCAACAACCTGTAAGAGGCAGTTGCGGAAAAGAATAGCCATGCCTGCCAAAAAACAGAAATACGCTCTCGCCTTTCTTTTCGCCATTCCTGGCTAAAAATAAGATTTAAAATCCATTCCCGTGGAGTACTAAGCGGAAAAAAAAGAAATAGTGACCTCAAGCCCCAAAAAAAAAAAGATGTTCGCAGTGGGAAGTAAGGCCTTTGCAAAAAAAGGAATAAGAATCGCCGCCTTGGCCTTGGTAGTATTCGACCGATTTAGATCTCTTTTTTTTGCTAGCGTCGTGCTCCTCCCTCTTTTCTGAGACATTATTAAAAAAAATTGTAGCGCTGAATCTTTTTTTTTTGGCAAAGAGAGGATAAAAAGTGAAGAGGGAAAGGGAGCTAGACAAAGACTTTAACAAAACTTTACGCGTACTCGTTGGGCTCAGGCCGACGGCTCGGGCACTCCCTTTCTGCGAAAAATCACCAAATGAAACTTGCCATGACCACCGGTAGGTTTGATGGTTCGGTGGCAGTCCGCTGCAAACTCTGCCTTCCACCCGGAAGAGAAGAATTCCTCGTCTTTCAGGGGTGTGATCCAATCCATAAACAAAAAAAATTGAACGCGCCGGTCCGCTAAGAGTAGGCTCAGCACTGTTGCCTTGTCCTCTACGGACCAGCTAGAGGCAAAGAAGTAAACGCAAATCTTACGTTCACACTTTTCTTCGTCTGCCCAGAGCTGGTCAAACCTAAAGTCCTTTGTCACCGTCTTATTAAACGTGATCTTTGGTGTAACGGCAGGAGTACCTTTTTTTTGGCAGAACATTTCGCGTAGAGCTTGGGTGTTTGCTGCATAGTTTGTTTTTTCGACCCCGTACACGCCCTTAAAGCCAACAAAAGCAGCCATGTTGGCGCTGAGCCCCGCACCCGCGCCCAGATCTACAAAAGTTAGTTCGTGTTGTCGGCCCTGGAAGTAGTAGTCAATCAAGGTATAAAAAATGGGCGTAGGTGAGCCTTGTGTGCCTCCCATTTCGGCGGTCCTGCTGTTGGAACGCGTGTCTCGTAGGCTGGCACGCTCGCCTGATTGTTTTGGAAGTACCAGTGACAACAGCTGGTCATTCCTGGCGTTGTGCAATTCTTTGTACCATTTTTTAATAGCCTTTGCCCCGACGACCTTGTCAGGCAACTCTAACAAGGACGCGTCGATTCCCCGGCAGGCCGCGCATCTCCTGTTAGACAGCGCGTTTCGTAGTTTACAGTTTGGACACGTCCACTGGCATTCGGGCAACAAGATCAGTGAGGGTAGAAACTCTTTTCTGCCGGGTGTAGGTGGTCGCTGAACAACTGCTACTCTGTCTGGGGTTAGGGTAGGTAGGAAGCCTGTATCGTGTATATGATAGGTTCGTGGGTTGTTGCTAGCTCTGTTCATGGGTGTGTTTTTTGTCCGTCATTACTCCAGAAAAAGCAGCGAACAACGCTGATAGCTTTGGTTTTCTGGTGTAGGCTTTTTAACCCTTGCCTCTCTTTTTCCCTCCCTATTCCTCGCCGGAATTTCCCTCCCTATTCCTCGCCGGAATTTCCCTCACTATTTCTCGCCGGAATTTCCCTCCCCCTCGCTGTCTTTCTCTCTCTGTTTCTCGCCAGAATCCCCCCCCTCACTAACAGTACCGAAGCCAAAAAAAAAATAGTGAGGGAGAGAAATGTGGGAGAAGGAAAAAAAAAAAGAATAACCTGTTGTGCCCAAAGCTTGCAAGAAAAGAAACAGGGGGAAAAAGAAAGAGGAAAGAAAGCACGGGAGGGGTTGGCAGGTTAACTCCCCCCTTTCTCCTTCCCCCTTCAAAAAATCGAGGGGAGAGAGAGAGGGGGGGGGGTTTGGTGACTTTCTCTGGTCCAGAAAGTCCCCTTTCCAAGCCCTTGATGTGTGACCCCAAGGGCCCTCACTGGCTCTGTCGTTTGTCTTTTGTGTGCGCGGGCGTCGTCTGGGGCTTTGGTTTTTTATTTCCACTCGTGAACCTTTTGCGGGACCGGCTGGAGGTACACGATCGCTCCGTGTACGTCAACGTCACGCAAGTCGGCCCGGCGGCGCCGGGCCGCTACGGTTGTTGTTATGAACCACCACCACCGCAAGTAAATCCCTCCCTGCCTTCTTTTCCGGGCGGGCTAGGGCGCCGCCGGCTGGCAAGCGGTACGTGCTCCCAGTGGCAAAAAGTAGAAGCGACGTTGGTGCCGCTGTACACACTCCTAGTACTAGCACAGCCCCTGTCCGGAAAGGTTGACGAAGACGTGCCGGTCAGCGGGCCGCCGCCGGCCGGCCTCTGTCCACACAACACGCAGCTAGCCGTACGCGAGGATTCTGGCCATTGGGAGCCTGTGCGAACGTACGACGCTGACTACAATTGCAGCCGACGGCAGTTGTTCTGGACGGAGCGCGAGCTGCCCATCCTGGTGGGCAACGTGCTGGCCACGACGGTGCTGAGCACTGGCTGCCTGCAGCTCGGCGCCGACCTCAGCAAGACGTACGACTGGGAGTTCGTGTGCGCTACGGTCGCCGCCGTGCTCTTGTCGTGCTGCGTGTGCGCGGGTGCGTTCTCTCTGCGACATGTGTGCCGCAGAAGCGCAGCCGATGAGATTTCTGTCAGTGACCGCCCGCTGAAACCGCCCCGGCCCACGTTGCTGGTCGCTGTTCGTCTGGGGTGTGGTGGCGTGAAGCTCGTGAGGCCAGAAATTGCGGCCTGTGTCCCGTCGGTAGCAGGGGCCAGTGAGATGCTCGTCGTGTCGGAGGAGTTCTCGTCCGCGACGTTCCAGCGGTTCGTAGCGCTGATGGAGGCGACGGAGCTGTACGTGGACCCGCAGGGCTGGCCAGAGGTTCGCGAGCCCGCGTTCCGGTTTATACAGCACGCGGGTTGGTCGGCACAGGACGCGTGGCAACTGTACACGATGCTGGATGCCTTTTACCACTGTTCACCGCTGGTGGTGTCCACGATGAAGCTCCTGCGGAGCCTGGATCACACGTCGGGTGGCTGGTTGTTCGGGCGTCGCACTCACGCGGTGGGGGCGTGGTGGTTATTGGCCACTGCGGCCCTCGGCCTGCTAGCGTGGCTCGGGACCTACGCGGAAAGCCAATACCGTAGCACGAGGGTGTGGCTAATTTTGTGCGTGTTGTCGTTCGTACCGCTGGCGTGGGTGTTGCACGGCCGGCCGGCGATTATATCCTGGGCCTGGGGCGCGGCGGGCTTGTTGCTGTGCACCGCTGTCAGTGTGTCGATGTTTGTGCCAAGTTTGACGTGGCCGGTGCTGGGCTGTACGTTGGCGGTGCACGCCCTGACGGGTCTGTCGGCGGAGACTCTCAGGCAGAGGCCCGGCGGTTCGCGCCTGTGTTACCGGCGCGAGCCCTTCCACGAAAGACTCGAAGAAGAATTCCAGCACGAAATAGCACTGTTCGCCTAATGACCTTTTCTTGGGGAAAGGGACAGGGTTCGGTACTGGTGCCGGCGTGTCTCGTTTTTTGGAATTTACTTAATGACAACAACTGGTCCTTTCTGGCGTTAGGCAATTCTTTTGTGTACCATTTCTTTTAATAGCTCTAGCCCCCCCCAACGACCCCTTTCTCTCATTCTCTTGTCTCCAAAGAGTAAAGAAATGTGGTGGCCGTAACTTTTTCTTTGGCTAATCCTTTTTTAAATCTTGTAAAGTGGACTGTTTACCTTTTTTTCTCCTGCGACCACAGCAAAAAAAAAAAAAGGCATGACGACGGCTTCTGTGACAGTGAGATGTTTCGCGATAAGCGAAAGAGACCAACGATCGTATGAGCCCGATTTCGTCACTGGTAAGGATATTAAAGTCGGAGATTGGCAAGACCTACCGGCTCTGTTTAACCTCATCCGCAAGGAACTAGAGCTCGACGCCCATACGCCCTTGCGCTTGCTGAATTTCGGTACAGCCGAAGATGTACGCAGTGACCTAAGCAAAGGAAAAAAAATCTGGCTTGACGCGGTAAACTCCGAGGCCCGGAAGTGTGAGTTCAGGTCGAAAGACGGTTTTGTGGTTGTCACGCTGGAGACCAAGTGTTTTTGGGGGTACGACAGGAAGGGCCAAAAAGTGTCCGAACAGGGGAGTGCTGCTATTACTGTGCACGCCAAGGAAGAGCCCGAGCATCATAAACCTAGATTGGATGACAACGAGCTACTGTCGCTGCCTCTGGTGACGATAAAATGCAACCAGACTTCTGCGAGAAATTATTTTTACGCGAAAGATTTCAAGTTCGCGGCCGAGCAGCTGGCGACGGCGTTGGAAAGGCTCGTGAAGGATACACCAGCCTGTGCCCTAGGCGGAATAGAGAGTGTGCTGACCCTGGACAAAGCGCTTTCGGAAATAGACACTAAGAGGCAGCGCCTTTTCGAATAGTTTTCGGGTTCCAGGGCCTATGATATCACAGTACCGGAGGAAGCCAAGGTGCTAACATTGCTGCAAGAATTCCTACGCCGTAACCGGTCTAACGTTGGTAGCAAGATCCCCCCTGAGTGGCGCGAGAGGTTTGACGAGGTCAAAAACTACGACCAGTTGCAAGATGTGTGCTACCATGGTTACAACGGGTCGCGCTTGTTAATGTTTTTCGTGCGGGCTTGGAGCATGTCTCGTGAAGTCTTGGATGGTCTGGTCAAACCGCTAAACGACGTTGTTTCCATCATGAACACCAACAGGCGCAGTGGCGTACTAGCGGCCAGAGTGATAAGAAGCCTAACGGGCGTGTGGGTGGATGCAGATGGTCGTAGGATGAACGACAAAAACTGTAAAAACTGTGGCAATCACCTGTAATAAAAGTACCAAGGGATTCTTGGGCAAAGGGGGGGGGGGGCCGGGCGGTTCGCGCCCGTAAAGAATTAGCGGCGCGGGGAGGGGGGTTTCATGCAAGAAGAGGAATCACGGCACGAAAATAGCACTGCGGGCCGAATGACCTTGCCATTTTTTTTGACATTAGTGCCGGAAAAAGAGGGTCCGCCAAAGGCGGCCAAATTTATGAGCATTCCAAAAAATATTCCGCAGAATACGGGTAAAGTCATTTGGCACTCTAAATATTCCGCAAAATACGAACGTTAGCCGCTTCGTCGACATTAGTGCCGGGTCTAGGATGGCCCTAAAAAATTTTGTTTTTGGGTTCGATGGCCGGCGTTGGGCTAGCCAGCAAAGAAAAAGCTGGGGAAAAATCGACGGGCGGGGGGGTGGGGGAGAAATCAGTAGATTAAGAAATTCTCCCCGCCCGGAAACTTTTCCCCAGCTTCTTTTTGTTGCTGGCTAGCCCAACGCCGGCCAACGAACCCAAAAACAAAAAGTTTTCGCGAGCGGCCCGCAAACTACGGCCGAAGACAAATGGCACCCCAATATTTCGCAAAATACGGTTGCTAGCAGTTTTGTCGACACTAGCGTCGGGTCTAAGATAGTATTTTTTTTTTTTTTTTGTTCGGCAATCTCTGCTTTAGCTGGCCAGAAAGAAAGCTGGGGGAAAAATCTTCGGGCGGGGAAAAAAAATTCAGTAGATCAAAATTTTTCTCCGCCCGAAGATTTTCCCCCAGCTTTTCTCTTTTGGCTAGCTATTTTCCAACAAGAAAAAAAAGTTTGCACGAAAGCCCGCCAAATGCGGCGGTATGGGGAATACTAGAATAGTCCGCAGAATACGAAAGAATTTGTTAAGCATTTCAAAATTCCGTCAGCTACAGTTGATTTGTCTTTTTTGAGAGCGGCGGCCGATTTCGTGACAAAACTGACTAGCCCGGTGTTCAGAGAGAAAGAGACAGAACGTGAACCTAGCTTTTCATTTGATTTTCTAACCGCTGTGCAAATTTGCAGGCTTGAATCATGTTTTGTTCAATCAATCTGCTTTCTTTAAAAAACGTGAGGAGCCTTGCTATCTTTTCTGCTAAGTTTTATCTTCAGCTCTTGCCTTCTTCTGTTTCCTCCGCGCCGGGGTTGATCTTGTACATGAGCCCCGACGCGTCGAGGGTCTGCAGGGCCTTGAGCAGTACGAACGTCGTGGGCAAGCGCACGAGCCCCGGGTGCGAGCCACTCGCAAAGGCCCGGGAGCACGACCTAGTGAGGCAGACGGCCGCGCCGTCCGCGCCGTTGATGCCCAGCCGCCCGCACAGCCGGCAGACCACGTCGAGGCGCGAGTCGGCGCTCTGCAGCACCTGCTCCAGCAGCGCGGTCGAACCCGATTGCACCGCGGCGTTCAGGCACATAGAATCGAACTTGGACGCGCCGTCCACCCGCGCGGACTTGGTGCCCTGGTGCGTCAGCGGGTCCATCGGTCCCTGGTGCCTGACCTTAAACTGCACTTCGCTGGTCTTGTCCTGGCGCATGTAGTACTGGAAGCCGAACAGCGTGGGGTTGGCGGCCGGGTCCAGGTTCATGCTGGCGGGGCTGTACATCCTGGCCGACGCACGCAAGTGCAGCCCCTGCAAAGTCTTTTCCTCTTCTGTTGTTGGTGACGGTGCGGTCGCCGGCCGTGCAGTGTCCCACGTGGCCTCGAGGTTCCCGGCCGTGCTGGCAGCCGCTCGTGCGGCTGCGGCCGCCCAGTCACTGTGGGGCAAGAGCAGCCTGCGCCAGTCCGTGCCTAACGCCTTGCCGTCCAGGGCCAAACGGAGCGCCAGGCGGGCCCCGCCCGCGGGTGGGCCTAGGAATGCCTTGGCGCGGCGGCCCTCCGCCAAGAGCCAGCTCTCCTCTGTGTGAACCCACTGTTCGAGCTCGCTCACAGAGGTTGTGTCACGGCACGAGCCGTCGCCCGCGTGGAAGTGCGGCTGGCTCTGGTGGGCGCAGCCCCGCGGTGGCACCGCCCCGACGTCGTAGGCCCGCAGCGCCAGGCGCAGGACCTTGCTGAGCGCCGCCAACGCCGGGCCCGAGGTCGGTGCGGAGGCCCGGCGGAGCCAGTGCTCCAGGCAGCTGCGCCACAGCCTGACGGCCACGGGGCAGCAGTGCGCCTCCAGCACCCACCAGAAGTCCGGGCGCCAGAGGCGGCATTTCTGTTGTTCCAGCGAGTACAGCTGCGTGTAGGCCAGCAGTTCCTGGTTCCAGGGCCACACGTAGCTGGCGGGGCTGCCCACAGCTTCGTGCGTCAGTTGGCGGCCGTACTGGGCTACGAGCCTGGTCTGCAGCGTGGTCACGCAGTCGTTGATGGTCTTGCGGAACATCTGCGAGGGCCCGAGCAACACGGCCGGGCGCTCGCCGGTCGGCAGGTAGGGCAGCGCGTGGTCGGGCACGAACACACACAGCGTGCATTTCTGGCCCGAGGTGTTGGTGATCTTGTCGCCGTATTGGAACGGCAGCAAACGCGTCACGACCGTGCGCACGTACGCCTGCGCGTGGCCGCCGTCTCGCAATGTCGTTTGCGCCGGGGCCTGGTCCAGCCACACACGGCCGCCCGCCGATAAGCAGTTCTGCGCCACTACCCCGCGGTTCTGTGCCACCGTGCGTCGCACGCACGACTCGTCGCTGCCGTCTGGCTCCGCAGAAGACAGCGCGCGCAGCAAGACGTCCCCTGGCAGCACCGTGCGCCCGAGCGGCACGGTCCACGCGTCATCACGCCGCTTGCCCAGCAGGTAGCCATCTAGCGAGCGGCAGCCGCGCGCCTGCGCGAGCTTGCGGCCGTCGGTCGCGAGCGCCGCGCTCGTGCGGACCAGCACTCCGTGCCAGTCACCGCTGCCTGCCAACACGGGTACCGCGGTTGTGGTGGGCGGCATGAGGTGCATGCGGTCGTAGTAGGCCCGCTGCGCTGGAAGGCGCGCTGCAGGTTGTGCGAGTACAGCTGCGCCAGCGTCAGCACCGCGCGGTTCTGCATGGCCAGCGGGTCCGACAGGCCCGCGGACGGCTGGCCTTGGGTTACCGACAGCACGGACGGCAGCCCGGCCTCGGCGCGGCTGAGCGCCCGCGCGCTGTCCGCTAGGTGTTCGGCCTTGCGCGCGTCCCCGTACCGCAGCAACTCTTGCTGGCAGTCGTCGTCGAGCGCGTAGTCAGCAATTATCGTGGCGCAGCGCGCCGGCAACTGTGACGTCCGGCGCACGGCCGTCGTTAGCCACGGCGCCGCGCCCGGGAAGATGTGCAGCAAGAACCTGTGGCGCAGCCACCACAGCCCCTGCCCCTGCATCTGTTTTACCGAAAACTGCTTCGTCCGCAGGCACCACAGCTGCCCCAGGCGGAACAGGGCCTGATCGCGCGTCACGACGCCCTCGTTGAGCGCCCAGGACCGGTGCACCAGGTCCAGGTACAGCTGCGAATCGCGCGCCTCGTCGCCACGGGTCACCAGCTGGCGCAGTTCTTCCCAGCACTCGATGCCGAGCGCGCGCCACAACAGCACAAAGGGCAGGTCGCACGGCTGCCCCACGAAGACCCGGGCGGTCAGCACGGGCAGCGCCGAGTCCGAGCGCGTCTGCGCGCGCACGAACGCTTGTACCCGAGACTGCGGCAGGCAGGCGTCTTCCACGGCGGGCCCGCGCTGCCGCGACATTTTCGTGGCCCAGGCATCGGCGAACTCGGTCGGCGGCACGTTCTGCCGGTTGCCGTACGACCGCCGCAGCGTCTGGTCGCGGTGCCCGGCGCTGCCGCGGTTGGGGTACAAATGTAGCTTGCGCTGGCGCTTGGCGCCGACCACCAGCGCCTCCTGGTTGTGCATGTTGTCGACGTGGTACTGCGCACAGCGCGTCGCCGCGCCCCCGTTGTCTTCTTCGCTCTCGCTGTGCTCGGCCGGTGCGCGCGCCGGCGCCAGCGGGCTGTCCACGCCCCCGCCCACTGAAGTTGCGTTGGTCTCGGTCTCCTGCGCGCGCCCCGTGTGCCACACCACCGCGCGGCGGCGCGTGCCGCCCGGCGTGCTGGCGGTCGCCGAGATCTTGTAGACCTCGCGCACCACCGCGCCCGGGCCCGTCTGCAGGGTGCGACTGAACGTGGTGTCGGGCGCCCGCCCGGCCAGCGAGTTGTTGCGCCTGTCCCACTGCCGCAGCAGCGGGTGGTCGAGCGGCGGCACCTCGCGGCCCTCGATGGCCCACGTCACCCCGTTGAGCAACACGAACGGGACCCAGCAGCCCGGCTCCAGCCCCTGCTCGCTGCGCCAGTAGTGGCTGTCGGCGCTGGTGGCAAACCAGTGCCTGATCGCCGGCCAGCCCGCCCGCAACGCGCTGGGCGGGGGCAGGTTCAGGGGCCACGCCAGCGTCAACAACGTCACGACGCGGGGGGGCGGCAGCAACGCTTCGGGCGTGACGTCCTCGTACGCCCCGGCGCTGTTCCGCCGCTGCAGGGTCCACCGGACCTCGGCCCTAAGCCCCGCGCACCAGCTCTTGCCGGTCTCGCACAGCACCTCGTAGCTGCCGCGCGGGTCCTCGAAGCCCTTGAATTCGGTGGACATCTTCAGCAGGTACAGGGGCTCGCGTTTGGTGTCTTCGGTACTAGCGTGTTTGCGCGCCTGCACGGGTACCAGCCGTGGGACACACATGGCCGCCGCGGCCACGTGTTCGGACCGCAGCCAGTCCCTCAGCGCCTCCCGCAGGCAGGTGCCCTGGTTCCGTTTCTGGCACAGCTTATCGAATTCGCCGGCGTCCACCCAGCGCAGGCGTGTCTGCAGGGAGAGCTTGTTAACTAACCCCGGCGCCACGTGCGTCACGAAATTGCGCAGGCTTTCGGTGGCGCACACGTTGCGTTTGAATTCTTCTTCCACGAAGGCCAGCGACAGCGCGCCGGCCTCCTGGACGGTCGCGACAACGGCGGACGCCGTCTGCCGCAGACGCTCGTCGAGCGCTAGCTGTTGCGCGATAAGCGCAGAGATCGTCTCCGCCGACGCCTCCATCGACTCTCCTCACTTCGGGTGAGTGGCGGGGAGGTTTTGTGCGTTGGCGTACCTAAGCCTTCTCTCTCTTCTCGTGTCGGTGATATTTCTCTTTTTTTTCCCTCTCTCTTTTTTTCTGGGCGACCCCCAAACGTGCGCGAGGGAGGGACAAGAGAAGAACTGTAGGAAGAAAGCTGTTGAGACGGACAGCGAGAGACACACACCCCCCAAAAAAAAACACAGAGCCAGAGGGGGAGAAGGTGCACCACAGAATTCGTGGGTCAAATTTCTTTTGGGGGGGGGGGGGCAGGGTGGAAGAGAAGAGTGCAGATCATTCCCCCCCCCCCTCCCTTTCCCCCCCCCCCCCCCCTTCGCCCCTCCTACTTTGAGCGAGGATACTTAGGCACAAGAGCAAAAAAAAAAAAAACATGTTTGTTTGGTGGTGGTGGTTTTTTTTAAAACAACTAATCATAGGATGGACAGCGAAGACACACTGCAGGCCTGCCTTTTTACCCAGCGGCACTTCCCGTGTGCGAACAACTTGGGAGGCCTCTTGAAGGGTCGTGCGTTGTCGGTCTGCCAGCACAGCTGGTTGTCCCCTCTCAATTATTGGGAAAAGCTGGCGAGCAGCGTTCATTTAGATGGCGCCAAGAAGTGCGTGCGAGAGGAGTTCGATTCAATCCTGTGTTCGCCGATGCCACGTTCGATTCTCACGACGCTCTTTATGTTCTGGAATGAAAGTGCAGCACAACAGAACTTCAAGATCAGCCCCTGCTGGCTGCTGGCGGAGATGCATCTTTGGGAACCACCGCGTTGCGGCCGCAAGGTTCTAGACATCACTAGGTGCAAGTCGGGAGGTCTGCCGACCGACACTGGTCTACGAACTTTGGCAGAGGTGGTGCTGGTAGTGAACCGCACGCTAGAGCTCATGGCCCAACAACACAAGAAAAAGGCCGCGTTTTATAACAGTGTCAGGCAACGCTGGACCGAGGTGGTACAACTCCACGAATTAGACGATCTGGACTGTAAATACGACGGCCAGGGCCGGCTGCTTATTTCACAGTGCCCGACCAAGGGTCTACAAGAACTGCGTGAGCACGTGCGACATTTAGCCCAGGCCAAGAAAGGCCAGAAGCCCCGTATCTTCATTGGCACGCACGGCAACGTGCTCTGCAACGCCTTGAACGCCCGGGTCCTGAACGGTAGTATTTACAAGGTCGGCACAACCTTTACTAACAAACAATTTACGATCGAAACGCGCGAGCAGGTGTTTCCGGGCTGGGAACTGCTGCGGCCGTGCGACTGTTATGTCAAGGTGCTAGAGAGTTGGGATTCCAAGACGTTGGCTGGCCTGGTGTCCCTGCGTTCGTCACCTTCCCGCTCCAAGAAATTATTAAAAGCACAGAAATAAATTTCTGAGGTGCTAGATCCGGCCGGACCAGTTTTTTGCAAACCCTCCCCTCTCCTTTCTTTCTCGTTCCTCTTGCGCAGACCTACGGGAGAAGAAGCACGACTCTGTTTGGAAACCTCTTCTCCCTCTCTCTTCCTCTTCCTCTGCCGCCTAAAGAAAATCTGTCGGTTTTTTTTTCGCCGCCGGTTTTTCTTTTGAACAGCTCTTGGTGTTTTTAGCGCTGAGAGAAAAAGGAGAGGGATCAGAAGGAAGAATAAGAGAAAAGGAAGGAAGGGGGGGGGCCTACCTGTGTTTCGCTGTGATGGGTAGGTCTTTTCGGCCCCCCCTCTCCGTTTCCTTTTTCCTTGCCTTGGCTCGTCCTGTCTTCTTGTTCTCTGTTTTTTTGGATGTACGGTTGTTCTCTTCTCGCGTGCACGACTAGTGGGACCCCGAACAAAAGAGTGGGAGAGAAAAAAGTGCGGCCCCCCACCCGTCGCCTACTTTTTTTCCAGCCTAGGTGTTTTTTTTTACCGTTTCTGCCTCACACTCTTTTTGTTCACAAAAAACCCTAAACTCCGCTCTGAAAAGTCCCACGCAGTAACGCGCTGAAAAAAAGTAAACCACTCTTTCAGAGCTTAACTCTATATTTTTACGTGCAGCCTTTCTACCTACCGTCTTTTCTGCACTCTGGAGAAAGAAAGAGCGAAAGACATGCCCGCAACGAAGACCGCCCTCTGGCTCTGCCCGGATTGTCCCGCGCAGCACAAGTCGTACCGGGACTTTAGGCGGCACATGGCCCAGCACCGCAGAGTGTTAAACGCGATGATCAGCGTAGAATGCCCGTTGTGTGGCTTCAGGGTCACCAGAAAAGGCAACCTGCGTTCGCACCTGAACACGCACCTCAAGCCCTTCAGCTGCTCACTCTGCCCGCGCAGGTTTGCCAGGAAACGCGGCCTAGAAACCCACCTGTTCAGGCACGCCGAGGGCTGGAAGCCCAGGTGCGCGGCGCCGGGTTGCCAAAGCCTGGCCGAAGCACAGCCAGTGCTAGACGTGGTGGGGCTTTGCTGTTGCGGGACTGTTTGCCCCGTGTGCGGTAAATTCTTGAGGCACAAAGGCAGCCTGCGCTTGCATCTCAAAATCCACGACCCGCACAAGGACTATGAATGTGCGTACTGCCCCCGGAAGTTTACGCAGAAAATCAAGTGGGAGACTCATCTGGCGCAACACACCGGCCTCAAGCCTTACCAGTGCCAACAACGCTGCTGCGAAAGAGCCTTTGCCACTCGTCAGGCACAGCGTGCTCACCTGAAAGCGTACCTACAGCGGGGCGGCGTCGTGCCTGCAGGTCGCGAAGGGGGGGGGCCAATTTAGTTCTGGGTTAGGCGGCTCCTTTAATAAAAAAGTAGTCCTGCGTGGGAAAAGAAAGCAAAGTTGTACCAAAAAAAGCCTCGATCCTTTTTCTTGCACCCGCCTTCCCTTCCTAAAAAAAGTGTCGCCTCTTTTTTCTCTGGCGCGTTTCTTTTGTTCTTTCTTTTTTTTTATGCTGGCCCCGGCCTTTCTCCTTTGTTTTTTTTTTAACTAAACGGCCCGCCAGTTTTTTTGGTCTGTAAAAAAAACTGACGGATTTTAAAGCAGTGACCACAGAGACAAACATCCTCCGGTGTGTTTCATGCCGAGCAATTCGAGGCGCTACTATTCAGCCGTCATTAACAGCGCGCTGGCCTCGTACGCCCTGTATTCGATCTCCGAAATACGAATAATTAAGAGCCTGGACGAGGAAACCCTGCGGGCCCACATATTTAAGCATGACCTCCGGGTGGTCGATCACGAGTCCTTCGGGTTGTCTTTGTACCACGCGGGCCACACCCGCGACGCCAGGCGCGCGCTGTGGCTGGCCGCACAAGCGGGCTCGCGGCCCGCCGCGAGGCTGTTAGGGGACATGTACAACCTGGGCCTGGGCGGACGGAAGGACAACAGGCTGGCCATCTCGGCCTGGGCCCAGGCCACCCACCAGGGCTGCAGCTCTGCGGCCTACAACCTGGCCGTGTGTTTGCTGGCGGGCCGGTGCTGCGTGCGCGACGTAGAGAAGGGCGCGCGTACATTCCTGGCTGTCGCCAACGCGGCGGATTGCTCGGACTCTCTGTACGCTTATGCCTACTGCGCTCGCAACGGACTGGGCACAGAGCGGAACCAACGTGCGGCCCTAATCGCGTACCGGAGGGGCGCCAGGCTGGGCTGCCCGGACTGTCAATTCATGGCGGGCTTCTTCTGTGAGAGGGGCATCGTCGAGCCCCGCAACGTGCCGCGGGCCATACTGTGGTACACACTGGCTCTGAGGAACGGCGATCGCCAGGCACTGCAGGAGCTGCGAGGACTGTGGGGCCAAATAATCAACGAGCACGCCTCGCGCGGGCCCGTCTTCCGTGACAGGCAGCCAGAAAGGCCAGCAACCGAGAACTTGTGTTAACCAAAAGCGTACGGACCCAACAAAAAAAGGATGGAAAACGACAGGAGAGAGAGAGGAAGGGAGGGAGGGGGGGGGGAGGAAGAAGGAAGGCGGAAAGAGCCCGGGCCCCAAAAAAAACAAACAAGAGAGGGGGTAAGGCTGGGGGGGGAGAGATGATTCGGGGGGAGGTCTCTTAAGGGGGACTGTGTGTGCTATTCTTTTTCTTATGGGAGATTGAAAACCTCTAAAGCAGACGGTCATCCCTGAATTAAATGTTAGCTAACCCAACAGGAACGAGTTGTAAATTCTGCTCCCGTGGCATCAAGCGTCACAAACGGATCGAAGAAGATCTGCTGGAGCGAGCAGCGACTGGTACCTACTGGTCGTGCCAACTGATAGAAATGTGCCTCCGGGAGGCTCAGAAGAGGCCGGAAAATTCAGCCTTGCTCGTGAAGGCAGGACTGCATTGCCTTAAGAAATGGGAAATGCCGGAGGCCAGGCCCGTGTCCAGATTCGTGGAGTTGTTGAGGTTGCTGTCAAACGAGACCTGGCCCGAGGGTTCCCGTATGTTGGCGCGCTTGAAGGCTAGCAAGCGCTGGTACGACGACCGAGACATGCTCCGCCGCGTGGTGGTGCTGTTCAAGGACCAGCATCTGCCATTGGTCGACCTGCGTGCCAGGACCAGACTGCTAGCGCATGATCTAAAAAACCAGCGCGCTGGCGTCGAGACGTTGTTCGGTCGCGACCGCGCGTGTTGGTTGTCGCTAGACAGTAGTCACGAGGAGCTGGTGCTGGCGTGCCGCTCAATCGTCCGAGACCAGACACGACGCGCGTTGAAACTAGCCGGACTGCCTCTGCCCACGGTCCACATCAACCAAGTGTTGAACTATTGGGCCTCAGCGCTGGACGAGGCACTGCAATGGCAGGTGACTTCGGTTAAAGAACCAATAGTGCCGCTCCGGCCCTGGCCGGCGCTCGAAACTCGGTTTGGAAACGGCGTGTCGGGAAACCCCGGCTCACTAGACGGTAAGGGTCTAGCAAAGGTCTTCAAGTTGTTTTGGTTGGCGGCAGACAGGTGCTGGTAGCAATGCAACCGAGAAGACAAGAAGAAGCCAAGAGGGTCCGACAGCCCCGCCGAAGCACCTACGTATCAACGGATACGACAGGGCCTGCAGAACCCTGCGGCCATACCGTTGCAACCACTGGCGCCTGCCTTTGCTTTTGCCTGGAGCTACGCCGCCAATCTAACGCACAGCGAGATCGTGCGGTCTTAATTACAGAAAGAAGGATGAGCACAAATGCGGATATGCGAAATGCCGAAATTGCAAACTAGTGAAACCGCTTGAACACCAATGTGAAATAGTCCAAAAAGAAATCTTACCGCCGTCAGAGCAATACATATTCTTTGATTTCGAAGCGACACAGGACACAGGCGAGTACATTGTTAATCATGCTGAAAGCCAGTATTACGATGCGAAGGAACCGCCTATTATACATAAGAACATTCAAGATTTCTGTAAGTGGGTTTTTGACCCTAAGCACAGCGAATTTACATTTATCGCACACAATGCCCGCGGTTATGATTGTCAGTTTATTCTTAAGTGGTTGGTTGATAATGGTCAGACTCCATTTGTAATTTATGAGGGCGGTAAGATTATGATGATGACGCTTAAGAAGTATCGCTTTATAGACAGCCTAAGTTTTCTTACGATGCCATTGTCAGACTTTCCAAAGACATTCGGCTTACGGAACTTAAGAAAGGGTTCTTCCCGCACTTCTTCAATACGGCGAAAAATAAAAACTATGTAGTTTGGTATTGACCCTTTTCAATATATAACTATCGCGAGTTGTGTTATGGCTCTGTATCGTGCTAAGTTTATGCCAGAGAATTCAATTGCAATGTTGAAAACGGAAAAACAAAACAGGATGACTTCTAGGGCTTGTGTAGAATGGCTAGCATACAGAAGCAGACTGGATAAGACAGATATTAAGCACGCATTCAACGGAGGTGAAAAAATGTTTCAACTCGGAAAATCTCGTGTGTATGTAGATGGATGGGACGAGAAAAACAAAACTGCTTATGAGTTTTACGGGTGCCATTGGCACGGATGTCAGAAATGTTGGAACGGCAATGCTTTGAATGCGAAGAAGAATAAGACGATGGGCGAACTATACAAGGAAACAATGAGAAGAAAAAAACAACTTAACGAACAAGCGAAAATAATAAGTGTCTGGGAGTGCGAATGGAGCCTGATGAAAACCAGTGAAAGACTGGCTGAGGATACAAACGAACGAATTACTGAACAAGAAGGACTAAACCCACGAGAGGCAATGTTTGGAGGTAGAGTGAATGCTCTTAAATTATATTGGAAATCACGACATGATAATGAGTATGCGAAATATATTGACATATGCTCACTTTATCCGACCGTGATGTATTACGACCTTTATCCAAGCGGACACCATATAATTATTAGACCTGGAAGGGGCTCTGCCCCTTTCCAAACCCTGAACGAAAAAAGCGGGGGTATGGTAGGGGGTGAAACCCCCTCCAACAACGACGACGAAAGAAAAAATATGAAAAACAAAATTATAAACACAGAATATTTCGGAGTGGCTAAGGTTAAGATGCTACCTCCGAGGCTTACTACACCCAGTCTTACCGAAGGCGGATAGAGGTAAAATGATGTATTACTTATGCGATAAGTGCGGAATGACAGAGCAACACGGAGAATGTAAGCACACAGATAAAGAACGAGCAATAACTGGAACATGGGCAACTCCAGAAGTTTACAAGGCCTTAGACAAAGGGTATAAGTTAATAGAAGTATATGAAGTATGGCACTGGAAAGAACAAAGCAGTAGTTTATTCAAAGAATACATAAGGCATTCTTGAAAGTTAAACAAGAGTCCAGCGGATATCCTGCGGGATGTAATACGGAAGCAGAAAAGCAAAATTACATAAACAGCATGGAAATCAAAATGGGAGTTAAGATGGATGAAAGCAAAATATTCAAAACGAAGGACGGAGAGCAGTGGCTAAGTTGTGCTTGAACTCTTCATGGGGCAAGTTTGGACAGAAACAAAATAAAACAAAGAACAAAATGATAAAGGATAAAGACACCTTATACAAACTATTGAACGATAAATCAGTGGATAATATAAATATTAACATAATTAACGACCAAATTGTAGAAGCCAGTTATGACTTAAAACAGGACGCGGTGAGCGACCCGATTAAAACAAATATTGTAGTTGCTTTATTTACCACATGCCACGCGAGAATGAGACTTTACAATATGATGGACATATTAGTAATAGGATATTGTATCATGACACAGACAGCGTAATATATACGACTAACCAAGAAATTAATCAGGCAGATGTAGAGACAGGCGATTTACTGGGAGATTGGACTGATGAATTAAAAGGAGCGAAAATAAAAACCTTTGTGGGAGGTGGACCGAAGTGTTATGGATACTTATTAGATAATGGTAAAGCCAGTATGAAAGTAAAGGATTTAGTATGAACTATGAAACGAAAAAAGCATTGAATTTACCAAATATGTTAAGTGTAATAAGTTGCGGGCTAGGTATTACGAACACTGAATTATTTGAGAATGGTAAAAATGAACTGGCTGAATTGTTGGAGACTGATGAAGAATTACGGATTGCTAAGCGAATTGAGAAGTCTGGAAAAGTAGTTATAGTAGAAAACAACAAGATAACGCGAGACAAAAAAAAAATAAAAAAATAACGAGTGAATACTTAGAAAAGATATTTAGTTTTACATACACGAAAAGACAAGTTATCGGTATTGTAGAGAATGCGATTGAAACTAGACCTTTTGGATATTAAAAAATCAAATATTAAATAATTAATTTTTTCCATAAATTTTTTTTACCAATCTATATAAACACTAGCCTATAGTCTAGTGTGTTATAACAATTTTCTACGAAAATTTTATATAGACCAATGACCACTCTCACCAGACTATGTGAAAAATTTGGAAAACTTTCAATTGAGAAGAATAAAGAATTCTTTTCAGTAAGAGATGTTCAACAGATAATTGATAAAGAAATTAAGGTAATTGAAAAGAGTAGAGAAGGAAAGCCAACCGATGTTTTTCCGTTTGGCAAATACAAAGGAAAAAAAATTCAAGATGCTGCAACTATTGACAAACCATATCTTGAATGGGTTATGAAACAGCCATGGTTTGATAAATTTACAGACATTAAAAGTGAGGTAAAAAAATATATGTGATATTTTGCTAAAAGATTTTTTTAAATCTTTATATATAAGATGACTGAGCTGAACACCAAACAGGACTACTTAAATGAAATTGAAAAATGGAACCTTGACAGCGAAATAAAAAAGCCCACGATTAAATGGACTAAACCTGACATTGTTCCTTCTATGAGCAATACAAGCCAAGAGATGACAACGTGAAAGTAGTTATTCCATTGGAGACCATAACGGACACAGAACCAAGCACTCATTTTACGGCGACTGATTTAAAAGAGACAGGTATCACTGAAATCAAGGCTAATTTAATGTTGGCGAAGAAATAGCAAATGCTACATGTACAGAAGAAGGATGTATATTAAGGAAAGCGAGCGAATCCACTCGTGTCATAAAAGGTAATGTAAAAAAAATAATACCAAAAAAATTAAAGTAAAGTATGACAAATAAATTAGTTCATTTTTTTTGCTTCACTGGTCCTCTATGACATTAGCAATATCATTAACATTCCCAGAATTACCACTTGCCGACACAGCCTTTTGTGTGAATGTCAAAACATCGTTCGGTGTTAATTGAATATCGTAAGTTCTGAGATTAATCTGTTGTGTTGATGCCCCATTTACATAAAGTTTAAAAATTGTTGTTCCATTCGCTACAGCGGACGCTTTTGTATCTATATATCTACAATTGAAGTTTTGGCATCAACATCAGCAAAACCTGCTCCTGTCCCGTTCAATACCATTCTTACAATATTCGCCTTACTATCTTCATTTGTAATACTTATCAGTGAAGGAGACATTGGAATAGTTTGTTAAGCTATTGTTATATTGTGCTTTATTCCTGATACTTAAAATGGGGCTTTCGGTGGTGCTTGCTTTTTCGTCTCCTTCCGCTGTATTTGTAATACTCGCATTAATAGTGTTGGTTCCTTCAACAAACAAACTACAACTGGCAGTTTTCAAAGTTTGTATTCCAACACCTCCATTAGCATTAAATATATCAGCAGAAATGGTAAAGTCGTATTTCGCAGACTTACACCGGTATGAGCATTCGCATATTTAATAGTGTGTATTAATTGAAATTCACTTGTCTTCGGGTTCTCAATAGAAAACTTAATAGCACCAAAACCTAGGTATTGAAATTGAATTTGAAATACGCTTCCATTACTCCATTCCATGAGTGGCATATCTCTAGTTCCGTCGCACGGGTCGTCCCAGTCTCCTTGCTGAATAAAATTGTCAACTCCTGCTATTGAATGAAGAATGTGCATTCCATCGGTGTTATCCATAAAAAAAATAGAATCCGTTGTTGATATCAGGTTCTCCTATTCCTATAAATGATTGAAATCCCTCTGTTTCATCTGTATCCCATAAAGTAGTAAAGCGACACATAATTCCAGTGCCAGTTCTGTATTTTATTCCTTTTTTACTTACCAGACTAGCAAGCGATGCGATATCAGCAGTTGTTGTCAATTCAGCCATATTATTGTTAAATGAAACGGATGATTTTGTTTCTGTTTTTGTCCATACCCTTGTATTAATGGTATATGGAAAGATTTCTTGTAATACTGGTGTTAATTGCACAGTCGTTGCTTCGCCGAAGGCAGTTTTCATATTATTGGTTTCAACATGCCCATTATATCCGACCCTGACGTTTATAAACTTTTTCGTCTGGATTTTGCGCGATTAAATTTCTCTGGTGTGTAGTCATTGTTTTTGTTTTTGACTACCTCAAAAACAAATGTGTTAAAATTGAATGAAAAAAATAAATCTAAATTTTTTTTGAATTTTTTGTTTTGGCTGATTGTGTGTTTATGAAATGGAAATTATATTTGACTTAACCTGAACCTCCCGCTGAGTGATTGCTACACTTACGTGCTGATGAGCATTATTCTGTGTAGTGCTAATGAACTCCCATCGCCTCTCATTGGAAAGGTCAAGCCCGCTAACTTCATTTTGGTCTTTGCTCCACAGCGGGCGGGTATTATCCCAAGTATCAACCCAGAACCAGTTGTATTGATACACATTTGAATTCATTATAACAGAACCTTCAAGTTTAGGTTTCAAGCACATATAATCGTCAAAACTAGCGGGAAATATTTCAAATTCTTGAAGTCGTGCCCCGTCAAGTGTGGTGTGGAAACTGGTAGTCTTAGCGGTTGCTCTGTTATCAATATCATAAGCGGTATTCTTGTTTTCGGTGTTGTGAAAGAGTGTGTGATAAATTTTCTTCAACCTTTTACCATGCCCCCTATCAAAGCGGAGAATAATGTTTTGTGTAGTGGATTGAGCAATGGAATTTTTATAAACATAAGGATAATCAATATTAAAACTCATACCTTCAGCGCTCGCCACCTTTTGTTGAATTGATTGAATGACATCGGGATTAGTCTCTACCGCAACGAACAAGTTAAGATTAGCAACCCTTACATTACCAGCGGCAGCAACAAGCACTCCTCCAGCCGCTGACAAAACATCGTTATTGTAATAATAAATTTTAGGGGTCTGTTGCCACACAATCCGCATATTCAAAATCTCTGGAAACATAATAGTCTTATCAAGGGCGAAATGGTATTGTAAAGCATACCAAGATTAATCTTAACAGCGATAGAAGGCTCAGCAGCAGTAGCAGTACCAGCCGAGAAATACTTAGGCTCGTTGTAAGCGACATCAACGACAGAGATCGCACCAGTTCCATCAGCCAAGGCTAAATCATTGTGTCGGCGAGCATTTGTAGGAGGTTCTGGAAACATTGCCAAGGTTCTAGCTGCTACATTATCTGCTCCATCAGTCATAGCACGAAAGTTTGTTCTAGTTGCTGTGGTTAGTGAAACATCAATTTTATTATTGGCATTACACTTTTGAAGCATACATCCCGCACCACTTCCATTATCGTGGTTTTCAAGTGTCAGAAAGTCCTTCATACAAGTTTCAGCCTTCCAAATAATCTTTGTAAATTACCAACTTCATTTACATCACACAGATAAACACCGCTACGGGTTTGAAGTTGAATTTGTCTAATAGGAGCCAGACAATCCATATAGCATTTGTTATAGTTCGCTGCAATTGCTGGAGGATCACAAGTAAAACTCAAGACAGAGCGGGCTAAGTTAAATGGCCTGCTGATAAGGTCAAAGTTGCTTTCTTGTCCTCCTGCGGTAGTAACAGTGATATTTCCCGCACCTTCTCGCGGAGTTAGTTTATTCAAACGATACGAAGCACTGATGTAGTCGGTTCTAGAAAAGTCTAGTTCGCCTCCGTGTTGAGTTGGCATTTTTTGTTTTTTAGGCAGTTGTGAAAATTAACTAATTCACCAGACTATATTTATAGAAAAAATTAAATAT
This sequence comes from Paulinella micropora, assembly GCA_019918135.1. NCBI lineage: Eukaryota > Cercozoa > Imbricatea > Euglyphida > Paulinellidae > Paulinella > Paulinella micropora. The sequence continues at coordinate 177,671 of WBZZ01003325.1, forward strand.
TAAAAATAATTATTTAAATCCCTACCTCACCTTTAACAAATTAAAAAATGATGTAAATAAATTAAAATAATTAGTCTCTCTGTAAATCAACAATGTCATAACAACTCCCAAACCATTAAGATTTAGCCTGATCGTTTTCGTCTGTAAGATAAAACCTATATACATTATTTGAACTGGCAGATAATTTCTTACCATACTCAGACCCACTTCCGTCGTATATAACGGCACCAAATGGAATTTCGTTGGCTGTGTATATTTCTTGTAGCACATGATTATCTCCTTCCCCCACTAAGTCCGATTGAAGATACAGAGTTTTTTCGCCAGTTAAAATAATCACCTTTGGCAATTTAATAAAATCATTAGTAAAGAAATATGTTGAATTTCTCTCAAATTCATTACTTCGTGAATACGGGTATCACCATCAAATATAAACCGCGGTTGAATTCCTTTATTTTCTGACACACTGAATGTTAATTTGCCATCTTCTGGTTCTATGTTTGTATTATTACTGGATGCCACATAAGTGTAATTATTTGGGCTGTCTGCAGTTAGCACCTCTGACAACTTATTTTTTAGATTGTTCATTGTGTAGTTTCCCTCAGGTATCGTAATTAAAGCCTCATATCCGTCTTCGCTAAGTGTAAAGGTATTATATGGAGAGGCAATTGAATAATAAGATTTTGGAACATAGATATGAAGAATTTTACAATGTGTGGGATTGTCTAGTCCCTTCATATTGACTTCGTGTGTAAAGTCGCTGTCTGTTCCCGTTATTCTATTTTTACTATTTATGTAATAGATGCCCGAACTTCTTCCTCCCTTGTTATCCATTGTTATATTATTATAGATAAATATTTTTTACAAAAAGGTGTCAAAACCATAGCCATTCTGTGCTTTTAATTTTTCCGCTTCTTCTTCTTTTAAATCTGTGAAACCCGAACTAAACTTAAACCGGTTTCCTTTCGCTCGCTCCATTAAAATCTCATACTATGCCAACCGCACGTGTCTGAGGTGTTTGATTGCTGCTTTACTTGATTGACCTTCATTAACAAATAACTATCGGGATGGCTTTTGTCTATTAGTTGTTTCATTTGTTGTTGAAAGTCTTCAGTAGGTTCATAAAGTGCTAAGGGGTCATAGACTTCAACACTCCTGTCTTTATCTAGACTTATCCACACTGCTATCCAATGAGACCCCGCTTGTTTGTGATTGTCCAAATTCATACTAAATCCATATCGCTTTCTGCTTCCGGGCTTCAACTTGTAGATTTCATCACTGGCTATCGCTCCGAGATACCATCCATATTTTTTCATTATGCCATCTATTTCATTAGTCATTAGTCCCCGTCCCTCTCCCTCTTGCTGTGGCTGTGGCTCCTCTGGCTCTGGTTGCTGTGGCTCGGGCTCTGGTTGCTGTGGCTCGGGCTCTGGTTGCTGTGGCTCGGGCTCTGGTTGCTGTGGCTCTGGCTCTTGCTGCGACTGTGGTTGCTGTGGCTCCGGTTGCTGTTCATTTCTGTATTTATTTATAAGAACATTAACATAATCTTTTTTTCTCATTGAATGAACCCATTCTTTTCGTGATAAATACTTTTTAATGTTTTCTACGGAAAACACTTTATTAATCAAATCTTCTAAACCAGTTCCCGTTTGTAATCCCAAATATTCAGCCAAGTTCTTTTTTTACTTCGTCCTTCTTTTGTCCTACATCTATTTTATGTTCTACAATTTTGTCTATTATCCATGATGCCCTTTGGTTCCCACCTTTAACATCGTGGCCTTCATTTTAAAGTTTTTCCCTTAATGCTTCACCAAGAATTTTTAATAGTCAGTTTTTTTTCAATATTACTATTGGACAATCCATTCTTTAACATTGCTTTGTATTTAGCCTCCCCTAGTTGGTTTTTATATTTTTATGTAATGCTTCATGTGCTCCTAGCATTTTTTTCATATCATCTATTGTTATTTGTTGCTTTTGAAATTCTTTTATTCTTTCTGCTACACTTTGTATTTTACTAGGATCCCAATTATCTATATCTGCTTGAGTAAAAACTCCAGAATTTGTTATTAATTTTTTATTGTCTTCAAATTCTTTATTTGGCTTAATTTTTACCTCTGGCTGTGCCTGTTGTTCTTGCGGCTGCCCCTGTTGCGGTGGCATAATATATTGATATTGTGGTGGCGGTGGTAATGCTTGTATCCTATTTTTTCTGTTTTCTTCATATTTTACATCTTCTATGAGTTTTTGCTCCCTTCTTAGTTCTCTGGCTTTTTGTTCTTGTCGTTCATTAATATCCGCTAGTTCTCTTTTATGTTCCCTATCCATTATCTCTTTTTGTTCCTCTGCATCGGCTCTGTCTTTTCTTTCTAGCCTTTTCTTTTCTTCTTCTATCTCATCCCTTTTCTTCTTTTCCTTTTCTTCCTGCTCGTGTATCATGTCATATTTCTTTTGTAAGTTGCTTTGTATCTGGTTTCTGTTCTCATGTTCAAGACGATTGAAATCAGATTTGATTATTTTTTCCCTCGGTTTGCGAGTTGCCCTTTGCGACTTTGGCTTACCAATATATTTCAAAAACAACTTAACGATTTGAAG
>WBZZ01003326.1:0-84376 GCA_019918135.1 Paulinella micropora
CTTGCAGATGGACGGCTACGCAGGCAAACATGGCTAAGCGTTCTAGACGAGCCTGAAACGTTCGGGTATGTCGACTCACCGCTTGGTCCGGCTTAAAGAATTCCCAGACATTGCTTCTGCGCGGAATTTACGTAGCGCGTACACGAAATCTGATACCGGAGGACTGATCTCTGCCCAGGAAAACTCGTGTGGCGGTAGCAGCTGCTCGCTCTGGAGCGGCGGCTCGCCTGATATCTCTAGGTGCGGCTGGTTGAGCAGCCGGTGTTTCTGGGCCTTGGTACTGGCTTCTCGCAAGGTAATGCTGTACCGGCCCCCGTCCGCGAGCTGTGCCAGCACTTCTGCGCCCACCCTGCCGGGCCCGAAAACTAAGAACCCGGCGTTTGCGCCCTGATCTATCAAGAGGGCCCGCCTTCCTGCAATTGTACAGGATATGGCCTAACGAGGCAGGAAAGTCGGCGGCTAGGTTACTTAGGTTTCCACCCGTGTTTCCGAACAGCAAGGGCACACGGTCCACCAGGAACGAGCGCAGAATGTCTTGGTTTCTAGAGTGCGCCGCTGCACGCCCGTTCCGACCACGCTGGTAAGGATGGAACCGCGAAGACTGCAAGCGTAGCGTGGCCATGAAACTACACAAATTACAATTCCTTTTAAGCTTCGGTACAAAGGGTGTACGAGGAGGGGAAATGGAGAGAGGGCGCAAAGCACGGGAGGGGAAATGGAGAGAGGGGAGCGGGGCTTCAGAGACAAGTCTTGGCTGCTGCGGGATGGGGGGGGAGGTTTTGGAAAGCGTGTGCGGGCTTTGTTTTGGCAGGAGGGGGGGGGGAGGCGAATCGTCCGTGAGGGGGAGCGAGGGGCGAACCTTTTTCTGGCCAAAGTTTTTTTTACTTCTTTCTTTTGCGCACATTATTTCTTTTATCGTTCCGACGACCCCTTACCCGCACACACACCCCTCCCACCGAACCACGCTCTCTTCTTTTCGAACCGCGCACACCCCCCCCCGCCCCTCTCTCCCTCTTTTTCGGTGTGGCTTTGGTGTTACGCCCGCGGCCAGAGGGAGGGAAAGAAGGATCCAGGCGCGAGATTCTAAAAAAAAACCAGGAAAAGTTACAGGGGTGCCTCTAAAAAAAACAAGGACGTAGGGCAGAACCTTTTTGTGCGGCGAAAGCTGGGGAGGGCAGGTAACAAAGCAGATTTCAAAGAGACGCGGGAGGGGAATTGATTGCCAGGGAGTGGGGGGGGAGGGAAGAAAAGGGGGGAGAAGAGTGGAAAGGGATTTTCCCCTTTTTTTTCGGAGCTCTGAAACTTTCTGTTTCCTCCCGCAAAAAAAAAAGAAAACAAACACACCAAAAGAGTGCAGCAAAGAACATGAGCACCCTTGACGGCGATTGGCGGAATGATGACGAACGGCCGCACAAAAAACGCCGCGTCAAGTTTGAGCCCTGGCCCCAGGACGAGGAAGGGCCGGAAATCTCGTCCGACGGGCCCGTAGTCAAGATGCTAGCGAGCTTTAACCGGGCTATGAGCTCACTCAGACCGATCAGCCTGGCCAAGGCGTCGACGCGAGCGCCGCTGTCGGACAACGACCCGATGGACTTTATTACGCAGAGCCTGTGGAACAGCTTTGACGGCGGCCACTTTACTATGAACCAGATGTTCATGAACATGCTCGTTGTTTCGCGGCCCGAGCTCCTGAGCGCGATCTCCATGATCACCTGGGACGATTTTCTCGAGAAGTACAAGACGGTGAAACCGCACGGGGACCGGGTTACCATGGTGGAATGGCAGTTCAACCCCAAGGCGCTCAACCCCAAGAGCCAGCGTGTGCCCGGGGTGCTGCTAGAAACCAGCAGGTCGACCAAGACACAGGCCATCCAGCACTACGGGGTGGGCTTTGTCATGCCTTCGGACTGGCCCATGGACAAGACCAAGGTGGTGGTGTACGAGGAATCGCTGCGGGCCGTGAGCATGTCGGTGGTGCTGTCGCTCAACTACAACCTCGTGAACAAGCTCGTGGAGGAGTCCGTCAGGCGCCTGGTAGAGACCGACTACAAGCTGCCGCTCATCAACGCGCGCGACCTCGCGACGCTGCTGGAGCAGAGGAACGCGCACATCTTTGCCGTGAACAAGGACGGCGTGGGCATCAACGGCATCGAGGTCAAGGCCATGGGCCTGCTCAGAAACCAGGGCAAGGAGCCGGACATGGTGCTGCTCACGAACGAGGTCTACCGCTTTGCCAACACGATCAAGGCGGAGAGCAGGATCCTGCCCATGTTCGGCAGGACGAGCCCAAGGTCAAGCCGCACGACCGCACCAACGAGAAGCTCGTGATGTTCCGGACGCAGCAGGGGCTGGACGCCATCCCTTCGCGCAGCTACCAGGTGGGCAGGCGCGAGCCGCACGACCCCACGACGACCCCGTGCATCATCTCGGAACGCTTCCAGATGCTGCCGGACGGCAATATGAGCAACAGGGACTTTGAACGCTACGAGAGCTCGCAGCGCACGATCGGCATAGTCGACGGCGACCAGGGCGAGATACATTACTTGACCCTCAAGGCCGTCCTGCAACACTCGGGCCTGTTCGGCGGCGGCGGCGCCCGGGGCCCTGGGCCAGAAGCTGTTCAAGGCGATTTTGGGAGTAGACAGACCTACTATGTACCAATTGTACGACGGCGCGGGGCTCCTCGGTGTGCTGTCCTACTTGCTGGGCCAGAGGCCCGAGCTTGCCGACCAGCTGCCACCGACGCCGACGGCTGGCGACAGCGACGACGACGGCGGGGGTGGCGGCGGCGGTGGTGGTGGTGGCGAAGAAGACAGCGACGACGACGACGGCTTGGCCGCCGGGGCCGGTCCTGCGACTGGTGGCGGCGGTTTGGACGTAACCAGCACTGCAGTATCAACATACTGGCGCCGGATGCAGCTTCTACTATCGCTGCCAAGGGTTTTCTTGGTATCCAGGGCTGGGCCAGAACGTTTATCAGTGGAACGCCAATCAGCAAAGACATGGGAGCGGGTGAACTTCTGGACAGTGTCAAACAAAGTGATCAAAAACAGAAGACGATGCTGCTCGGTCTGCTCAGGGCGCTGTTTTCCAAGGGCAAAACCAGCGCCGCACAGTTATACGGTTGGTTCGTAAATTCGCTGTTGCACATATGTCAAAGACAACGCTGGTGCGCTCGATGCATCGGGCCATTCAGCACCATTTCCCCAAATTATGGAGGGAACTATGCAAACATACAAAAAGCAGATCGTGGCACTACTGAACACCGCCGACGCTTCCTACCAAGGCTTAATACCGAAAGTAGCAGCATTTCTCGATGACAAAGATTCAAACGAAGGAAAGGCCTTTGCCTGCATGTGGATTTACTACGAGTCTGAAACGAAGAAAGCCACGAGCGACAACATCAGCAGATTTAGTCTGCGCGCGAGCCTCCTGCGCGGTCTGTCACATTTTTGCACCGAGAAAACAAAAGAATCGGACAGGTTTTTAGCCTCGATAATGGATTTGTACGATGAAAAGCGGGACGCTGATGAGCAAGGGACGCTAATTGGCCAGCATTTGCTGGAGAAGGAGTTCTGCCCCGCCTCGGCGCCAGACAAGTCTGTCTCCGCTAGCTACATACAGCAGCTCGTGCGCGAAGCTCTTAAGAAACACGTGCCGTCCGGCGGCACGCCGCCCAAGGGCAGTACGCCGTCGGGAAATAGTTTCGAACGTTTCGAGAGCTGGCTGAAAAAAGAACCGGTTACGCGCGCGAACCTGGAGTGGGTCATCGACCACAACCTGCCCTTCCCGCTCGGCTTCATGCTCTTCCGGCCCGCTGTTAAGTTCGTCGGCGGGTCGGCGCTCTTTATGCGCAAGGGGCAGGGCAGCGCGCACGTCGTCGTCAAGGACTCGGACGTGGTCTTTGCCAACGACCCCGACTCTTTCCAGACCAGCGTGCAGGTGCGCTTCAAGGCGGGCACCATCGTCATGGACCGCCGCACGCTGCGGATAGAGCCCAACATCGTCTCGGTCCGCTACGAGCACGGGGCGGGCGTCAAGCTCGCTACCGTCACCAAGCAACTCAACGGCAGCGACCCGCGCCCCGGCCAGGAATGGGACATCGTCGTCGTGCCCGTGCCGTACACGTACGTGCCCAAGTCTTGGTTCAGCTCCATGACGGGCAAAATCACCCCGGAGCTCGTCGGCGAGCGCTTCGATGACGATCCGTCCGCCCCAATGTGCGAGCTGGTGCTGAGCGCGCTCAAATACAAGGTGTCGGACCTCACCAGCGCGCAGCCGCTCATGTTTAGCGAAGAGGGTATCTTCAAGCCCCTGGAAATTGAGCAGTCCATTTGCTGCCGCGGCGCGCAGCTCACCTACAGCCGCATACACGGCAGGCTGCACGACGCCGCGGTCGGCCGGACCGCGCTCGGCCCGCGCGCCGACCCCCACGCCTTCATGCAGCTCAAGGGCGCGGGCGCCGAGTACGCCGGCACGGGCGTGCAGGGCTCCACGTTCTTGGGCCCCTTGTTGGGCCCGCAGCCGCACGACTTGTGAGAGAGAAAGCACCGCGAAAGTCTCCTACCATTCGCGACCCCCACTCAATATATAGATATTTTCTTCCGGAAAAATCAACCAAGTTACAATTAAAAAAAAAGTTTTTTTACTCTTTGCTTGGCTTGGCTTGCCCAAGGCCGGGCCCCCCCCCCTCTTTCTCTCTCTCTCTCTCTCTCTCCATTTCCCCGGGCTTCTTTACAAGAAACGGTTGTGCCTGTCCCTCACATCGGCCTTCTTCGCCACTATCGACTCCTTGCGGAACCGTTCCTCCGCCAAATACACGCAGCGCCTGTATTGTTGCTGCTTGCCGTCCATAAACGTCGCTTCCACCGCCACCACGTCCCCCGGGCGCGCGCCGCACCACTTGGCCGCGGGGTCCGAACTGAACAGCACGGGCAGCCGGCCGGCGTCTAGCTGGAACACCGCTTCCAGCCTCTTTAACTCGGCCGCGCCGAGCACGCGGTGCTCGTGGTGGTACAGTCCGCGCACCCCCGGCGTGAACAACAGCGAGTCCTCGTCCCAGAAGTCTATGCGCCACCCGAGCGCAACCTCTCGCTCGGCCATCAGCTCCGCCACCGGCGCGCGCCGCTTGCGGTGGATGATAATTAAGTGCCTGGGCTCCGACGCCGCCGACTCCTCCGCCGCGGCTATCCATTTCTTCGCCGTGCTCCGCCGCAGCAGCGTGTCGTGCGGGTCCTGCAGGAACCTCCAGAACACCGTCAGCACCGGCGCGCCCGTGCGCGCCGGGGCCCAGTCGCCCGTGATGTCCACCAGGTCCAGCGAGTCCTTGCGCTCGTAGCCCAGGCGCGCCAGCAACGCGCGCACGTTCTCGGCCACCACGGACGCCTGCCAGCCGCACGGGCATTCAAACAGGTCTTGTTGGACGCTGGCGATTTCGTTGCCGCCGCACGTCTGGCACACCACGCGCTCGGGCCAGCCGGCCACCACGGCTGTGCCCCGGCGCGGTGCGCTCGCCAGCACTTCCTGCAACGAAATACCTTCCGCGGTCATGCCGCTGTTTGGCAGGGGGGAATTTTGTGCGGGACGGGCGGCACGGGCCGTGGGGAGGGTGTTTAGTACCCTCGGGTCCCCTCCCTCTCTCCCACACCATCGAAGCCAAAAAAGGGGGGGGAGGACGGCCGCAAAAGACCACCCCATTTTCCCCTCCCATTTTCTCTCCAAATTTCCCCCCGTTCCTTTCTATTAAAAAAAACATGGCCGAAAAAATTAAGTCCGCTAGGAAGCTGGCGGCAGGGGATGCGGGAGCGTCGAAGCGCAGGTGCCTTGTGCACACCAACAGCGCCTCGTCGCTGCTCACTCTGCCAGACGATGTATGGCCCATGATCAACGGCCTGGCCGGCCCCGAACTCGCGAGCGTCCTGGCCCTGACGTGCACGGCCCTACTGGCGCTGGTGCGGGGCCCCACGTTCTGGGGGAACTTCCAACAGCCCGCCTTCGAGCTCGAGCTGCCCACCCATCGGCGCATACTCGCCTGGCTGCACAAGTCTACTCTCTTGGGCAGCCTAGACATCAAACGCCCTGTACAGGAAGCCGATCTCCGTGTGCTCTCGGGCTTCTCAGTCAACAAACTAGCTCTAACCGGTCAGCAACGGTGGGCAGAGCTCTTGCCAGCGTTTTGGTCTATCCGCAAGCTGTTTCTATCGAACTGCCACGACATTAGTCCGCTAGCGAACTTGCGCAGCGCCGGTTCGCTCCTTTCACTGAGCATCCAAACCAACGATCAGTGCGCGGACGACACTTTAGCTCGCGTCCTGCCCCAACTGACAAGACTTGAATGGATGTGGCTCTCGGGCAGCCCTACCGACCAGGCACTGCGGGGGCTCAGGGACCTTAAGGACCTACAAGCTCTTTTCCTGGGAGATTGCGCGCGAATCACGGGGGCCTGCCTGGGCCAGCTCCCCGAGTGCCCCAAGCTCCGAGAGCTATGGCTCTCGCGCTGCCCCCTCATCACCGACGACCGGCTGGCCGCGCTCCGGGACTGCAAAACGCTCGAAAGCCTGTCCCTGGAATCCTGTACGGGCCTGACCGGCGCGCTCAATGCCCCGCGCTGCGGTGTCTCGCCATCCGGAAAGGTACCAATATTACAAGCGCCTCGTTGGCCCTCTGCCTGCGAAGATGTGCCTCGCTCTACCATTTAGATATTCATGGCTGCGCAAACTTAACTAGTGAGTGGCTCGCCGAGTTACAGCACTGCGACAACCTAACGAAATTGGAACTACAGTCCTGTCCGGGGATTAACACGCTGGACCCGCTCCAGTATTGCCGTTCGCTGAAAAAGCTCGAAGTGTACGAATCCGGGGCGTAACACAGGAAATGCTCGAGCGCCTGCAGAGAAGGAGGCCTGACCTAGAGATTTCTTCACAGTTTGATTAAAAAAAGCAAAAAACCTTGGTGCAAACACACAGGCGCCGCAGGCCCCCCCCCCCACAACAAAGAGCACGGCGGGGGAAAGGGAATGGGCCCGGAAGAAGCGGGGGGGGGGGGGCAGCAGGCAAAAAGAAGAACACGCGCCCACCCCCCCGTTGAACACTGCGACTTTAGAAAAGGGGCATGAGTTATTTTCTGGCCACGAGGAGGTCAGCCCGAGCCACCCGCGGGATCCCCCCTCCCTCGGCGCCGCTTGAAGAGGTCAGGCCACGCAAAAGAACCAAACTTCGGTCCGAGCAGTCTTCTTGCTGGCTGTTCAAACTGCCCGACGATCTCTGGCCAGCCGTGAGAGACCTGGCAGGCGCGGAGGAGGCCGTCCGGTTCGCGCTCGCGTGCAAAAGCTCCTTGGCTCTAGTCCAGCAACCCGCCTTCTGGGCAAACTACGAGCAGCCAGTGTTTAGGTTTTCGAACGAGCAGCACCGCAGAATACTCCGGTTCCGCGCCAAATGCCCTATACAACGGTTGGTGCTACAGCAGCCCTACTACCAAGACCGCGAACGCTGGTCCGACTACCAGGGCTACTCCCTAAAAACCGTCACGGTAGAAACCTTGGTCCTGGAGGGCGAATGGTACTCTGACCGGTTGTGGCAAGAAAGCAAGGCCCTGGACGAGTTTGGCTGCATCCACCACCTAGTGGCCAGGGGCACCATCAACATCTGTCTGTCTCTGAAAGATAGTCAGCACACCCAGACTCTCCGGACGCTCGTGATTTCGAGCCAAAGAGTCCTCGACGAAAACCTCCGGAACCTGCAGGAACTGCAGCAACTACAGAACCTGGCGCTGCACGATTGTCGTGTAATTACAGACCACGGGCTGAAACATCTACGCTCCATGCCGAAACTCCAGAAACTCTACCTAGCCTCTTGCCCCCAAATCACGGGCTCCGGCCTGCAGGACCTGACGATCACGGGGCTGGCCTTGCGCGACTTGGTCGGAGCTACGAACGTGCTCCAGCAACTGCCTTCGCTCACGAAACTGCAGGAGCTGGACTTGCTCGACTTTAGGCCCCTCGCACCAGCCGCCGTACGTTCACTGGACAAGGGCCTCACGAAGCTCAAGCTGGCTCTGGATCCCGGCGCGTCGGATGAGCTGCTGGACGAACTGTCCGGCTGGCCGGGCCTGCACGCCCTGTGTCTGTCCAGATGTCCAGCCCTCACCCCGCGGGGCTTGGCTAAATTGCAGCGCTGCCCCGCGCTCCAAGAACTGCGTTTGGGGCAGGCCAATCGATTCGCCAACCTCAGGGCACTGCACGCCTGCCGCTCGCTTCGCACTTTGAAGCTGTGGCGCTGTGGGCCCTTAACCACCGGAGTGCTCAACAGGCAAACTCCTACGGGACTTGCGGGCTGCGCGGGCCTACAACGGCTAGTGTTAGGGTCTTACAACATAACCAGCTCGACGCTCTCCGAAATAAAGCAGTGCCAGGCGCTGCAAGAACTAGAATTTTCTTGGTGCTATTTCGGCGGAGATGTGGCCGAGCTCAAGCACTGCCGAGCGTTGCGAACAATTAAGATGAGCGAGTGCCAGATTCCGCCAGCAGAAATGCTGCAGCGGCTCAGGCAGGCCAGGCCCGGTTTGCAAGTGGACACGACCTCTTTCCCTGCCAAGGAGCTGGAAGATCCATGGGATTCTTGAACACTTCGTTCTTTTTAAATTTTACAGAATGCTTGTTTTTCTCTAAAAGACTGAGAGAGAGGGGACGACGGTCGGGGAGAGTGCAGCTCAAAGCCAGCTACCTTATTTCTTTTTTTTGGGGGGGGGTGGGGGGCTGTGTCGTCTTTCGTGCCCTTAAGCCCCCTCCCTTTAGTTGCTTGCGCCCCCCCCCTCCCTGACACCTACACCCAGAAAAAAAATCGAAACCACCCAAGAAAAATTACAAAAACCCATCCCCACACCCCTTGCCCGCCCCCCGGCCTCAAAAGAAAGGGAAGGTTGCGAGACAGGAGAGAAAAAAAAACGGGCAAGACGGAAAACCTGCGCGGAAGGTGAGCTTGGGCCTAAACCTCCAAGGAGACACAGCAAAAAGAAGAAATGAGCCACGGCCCCGACGGGAGGAGGAGGTCCGCACGATCCATTCGCGGGATCCCCCCCGCACCGCACTCCCCTGAAGTTAGGCCAGTCAAAAGAAGCAAACTTCGGTTCGAGCAGTCTTGCTGGCTGTTCGAACTGCCCGACGATCTCTGGCCAATCGTGAGAGACCTCACAGGCGCAGAGCAAGCCGGCAGGTTCGCGCTCGCGTGCAAAAGTTCTTTGGCCTTAGTCCGGAGTTCTGCCTTCTGGCAGAACTACAAACAACCGAAATTTGTGTTCTCCCGCGAGAAACACAGGAGAATACTCCGGTTTTTCGCTCACGGCTGCGCCGAAGCTAAATGGCCCTTACAACATTTGGTGCTAGAACAGCCCTACTACCAGGACAGCAATCGCTGGTCGGACTACCGAGGTTATTCCCTAGACACAGTTACCGTAGAAAACCTGAGCATGAACGGTGTCGAAAATGCTGATAGACATTCCGAAGACGAAGCTAGGGTTCTGGGCGAGTTTGGTTGCATCCATAAGCTAGTGGCAACTGCCACGACCGACATCTGCCTGTCTCTGAAAGACAGTCGGCACGTTCGGACTCTCCGGACGCTTGTGATTTCGGACCAAAAAGTCCATGACAAAAGCCTCCGAAACCTCCAGGACCTAAAGCAACTAGAGAGCCTGTCGCTTCAGGATTGTTCTGAAATTACAGACCAAGGGCTGAAATCTCTTCGTCTAGTGCCGGAACTCAAGGATCTCAACATAGCGGACTGCCGAAAAATTACGGGCTCAGGCCTGCGAAATATGCCAATAACAAAGCTAACGATCGGCGCCTTCGATAGGAACGTCCTTCAACAACTGTCTTCGCTCACAAGTTTGCAGGACCTAGACTTGTGGGATTTTTCGTCGCTCTCACCAGCTGAGGTAGGCGCACTTAACAAAGGCCTGAAGAAGCTCAGGCTTGTTCTTGATCATCGCGCTTCGGATGAGCTGCTGGACGAACTGTCCGGCTGGCGGGGCCTGCAGGCCCTATCTATACCACTGTGTCCAGACATCACCCTGCAGGGCTTGGCTAAATTGCAGCACTGCTCTCAACTCGAACAGCTGCACTTAGGAAACCTCGATCAATTTGAGAGTCTCAATGTACTGCATGCCTGCCCCTCGCTTCGGACTTTGACCCTGTTGGGCGAAGAAAACGTAGCTCCTACAGGGCTCGCAGGCTGCAAGAAACTACAACTGCTGGAACTAAAAGGTTGCGAAATAACCAACGCAACTCTCTACGATTTACGGGTGTGCCCTTTGCTGCAAGAAACAGTCTTTTCATATTGCAAATTTACTGGAGACGTTACTGAGTTGAAGCATTGCCCGTCCTTGCGGAAGGTCACTTTTAGTATGTGCTTACTCTCGCGAAAGGAAAAGCTGGATCAGCTCAGGCAGGCCAGGCCCGGTTTGCACGTTTTCATTTTCGGGCCCACTGGATGGGAAAGTGACGACGAATGAAAGCGCAGCTGGACAAGAGATTTGCAAGAATTGCGGGAATGAAGATGAAGTAGTTTTAGGCGGGGAGTGAGAGGGTGGTGTGGAACGCACAGATTGTGCGGCACACCAAGAGGCTTGCGGGGGGGAGGAGGAGGGTGTGTGGGCGCGCCGGGACTCTACGGTCAAGGGGGGGGGGTTTGGCGACAGCGGAGATCAGGTTTGCACGGGGGTCGTCGGGGTGGGGAGTGAAAGCCTTTTTTGTAACTGGAGGCCAAAAGAATTAAAAACCAAAAAGTGTACCCACTGTCTTTCAAACCCCTCCACTTTTCTCCTTGACGAGGCAAAGAACCAAAATGTGGGATAGGGGGGGGGAGGGAAGCTCTTTCCGTGCTCTCGCTTCTTTGTTTTGGGGGGAGGGGGGCTGTGCCCCCTAGTACCCTTTTTTCCTTTTCCTTTCCCGAATCTGTTTTTTCTTCTTCTTTGCTTTATTTTCTACCCCTCGTTCTTCCTTTTTTTAATATTTCGTTCAAAAGAGCCAAAACGCCAAGAACTGCAGCATGACCAAGAAGAAGAGGCCAAAACCTCCCTGGCGCGCGCTCGACCCCGACGTCACGCACCACATCAAGCAACTGCCGCCGACCTTCGTGCCCTCGTTCCGCGGCCGCGCGCTCGCGGGCGTGCACACGTGGCTCGAGGCGCACGTGTGGCAGAAGGACCCCAAGTTCAGTCACAAAACCATTAAACCCAAACAGAACGTGTACGCCCAATGGGAAGAACGCGCCGCCTCTGTCACGCAGAAGCGGAACTCCGCCAGGCACATCCAGGCCCCCTGGTTTGGCCGAGGTCTGCACTGTCTTTTTTCTTTTGTTTGTCGCTTAACTGTCCCGAGCTTTTTGTTTCCCTTTTGTCTCTTGATCGTCTGTGCAGGCAACGGCCTCGCTGTAGACTGCCAGCTCACCGCCTTCACCGAGATAGCCACGGGCCTGCGGCCGCCCGTGCTTAAGGGCACCATCTTTAGGAAGAATTACAGCGTTTGGGCAGGGGCGCCGCCGCAGCAGAAACAGAGCTTCTGCCGCAGCCTCAAGGCCTGCACGGGCGTCGACCTGGACCCCGACACTCTGCACTGCGTGCACCCCCTCGCCGCCAGCGCGCTCTCCTTCCTCTTCAGCCGCTTCGGCGAGCCACTTGGCGCTCAAGTAGCCGTGCACAATTGGTCCCTGGACTTGTGCACACACATAGACCAGGTCTGGCGCGACACCAAGACGCAGGACGTTGTTTTGTTAGAATTGAAGAAGTCACAAGCGTGTTTTGACAGGGCGACAGCGAAGACCGGTACAATGCGTGGCGCAGATTTCTGTGGCTGGGCCGATCTTCCGATGAATCGTTATCTGATCCAGGCCGCTGTGGCTCACTGGCTTTTTATGCAGACGTACACAACCTCGGCCAACGTAAAGTCAGGTGTGCTCTGCGTAGGGACCTATGGTGTCGCGTACAAGGAGGTGCCGACGAGCATGATCGAGCAGGCTGGGCGGGCCTTGCAGGGCCTGGCCCGCCCTGTAGTGCCTCCTGCGGCCCCCGCGGCGGCGGATGCGGCAGAGGATGCCGACAGTCCTGAGCCACCGGCAAAAAAAGCCAAGACTAATTCCAGTGCAGAGGATGAGTAAAAAGAAATTTGTTTTAGTAAAAAGCAATGATATCGTTTTAAAGTTTATTATATTTTTTTTGGCCGCTTCTGAATCATGTTGTTTACTCTTCCTCCGATTCTGAATCTTCTTCGTAATAATCGTCTCCTGGCGGCAGCTCGTGCAATATCGACGCGGCAGTAGCCAACGGCTTGTCCTTAATCATCGCGTACTCGTGCTCCCACGCGTAAAACACACGGCAGCCGGCCGGCATGTTCTGTCGAATAAAGTACATGCGGGCCATCGTCTCCCTGTACAAATCTCGATTATCGCGCCCGTTAACTCGCGACCGGCCCTCGGCGTACTTTGGATGTCCGGGCGGGAAGCCGTGGTACGCGTTGCCGTGGAACTCGTACACACAATTCCTGGCCGCGTCGTAGCCGTCCAACAGCAGCCTCGTGCCGGGGACGTTTGCTTCGGAACCATGTGGCAACTCACTTCCATTGACAAAATGTTTGTGCTGGATTTTCCAGCCAAGCGTTTGCTCCAGCCTGTCCCACAGCCCGCACGCCGCGATAGAGCACCCTGCTGCTGGCTTCGGGATCAAGCCGCGCGCAAACGCGTGCTTCGCGCATAGCTTATTTCTTTTACCATGTTCGTCCGCAAAGGTGGCATATGTTTTGGACTCCGCCGGACAGTCCTCGCAAGGCTTTGAAGGCATGTGGCACCCTCTCAATCGGGCATGAGCACTACAGAGCTTGTTGAGACGCCCCTGCTCATCTGGAAAGGTGGCATCCTTCTTACTGCTAGCTGGACAGTCCTCGCAGGGCCTAAGCACTCGGTGGCACCCTCTCACTCGAGCATGGGCGCTACAAAGCTTTCCGGCCCTCCCGTGCGCATCTGGAAAGGCTGCCTCTTTCTTACTGCTAACAGGACAATCCTCGCAGGGCCTAAGCACCTGGTGGCACCCTCTCAATCGAGCATGCTCACTGCAGAGCTTTTTGAGGCGCCCCTGCTCATCTGGAAAGTTAGCCTGTCGTTTATTACTAGCTGGGCAGTCCTCGCAAGGGGTCAGCACCTCGTGACATTCGAAGGCTTGCGCGTGCTCACTGCAGAGCTGTCTGGCGCGCCCGCGTTCGTCGGCAAAGTGAGCTTCTTTCTTCGACTCGGCAGGGCACGCTTTGCAAGGGTTTTGCACATGCGATACCCCAATCTCTTTAGCATGAAGGCTGCACAGTTTGTTTGCCTGCCCCTTTTCGTCCGGAAAGCTAGCTTGTTGTTTTGCGTCAGCAGGGCAGGCTGTACAAGCATTGAGCACAATGTAAGAACCCCTCATGCGAGCATGCTTCGCGCAAAGCCTTTGGCTTCGGCCTTGCTCATCTGCAAAGGCTGCCTCTTTCTTACTGCCAGCTGGACAGTCCTCGCAGAGGTTCTTCCCCGTGAAGCACCCTAGAGCACGAGCATGCTTCGCACAGAGCTTGAACCGTTGCTGCCCGTCTTCTGTCCAGTAACTGCCTGCACAAATAACAGTCTCTTTTTGCCAACAACTGGAGCATGCAAAGTTCCAGTATGTCCAGCCGTTTGACAGCTTGCTTGCTCGCTTGAAAAGGGCGCCACCTGCACTTACTTTCAATTGGTAAGCCCGCCCGTTTTGTTGGTGATCGACAATTTCTCCAACCTCTGGCAGCGCCACGACGTCGTTCGGTTTCTGTCGTTTGGTCTTCCTTTTTTCCCTTTGACGGCGGCGCTTCTTCTGCAGCCGGCGGGTGTGGCTGGCGCAACCGTTCGCGGCCACGGCCTCGCGACAGCGGCCGCGGCGGGTGAAGCAGTGCTCGCAGGCCGGCGCTACTTCGCCCTGCAACGTCCGGAGGACAATTGTCCGGCCGAAGACGCGCAGCTCCACGCCGTTTGCGAACGCGGCGACGGCGTCGCGGTCCCCGTACTTGCTCACAAAGACACGCACTGCCTTGGGTTCGCACGCCATCTCCATTCTCCCCTGTTAGCGTGGTGAAATGAACAGGATCCGCCACAAGGGCAGAATTTTCTGAGCGACAAGGGAGAAGGGGGTTGTGTGAGGCCCGAGGATTTTGGGGCCTGGCAGAAACAAAAAAAGAAAAAAGCCGCCCCCCCTTTTGTTTCGCAGCCGAAAAGAGGGGCCGGCCCCCCCCACCCACCCCCCCGGCCCCTCCCACACAATTTTTGACCACCAAAGAAAAAAAGGCTTTGCAAAAAAAAGTTTGGGGGGGGGGGGCCTTTGGGTCGAAAAGAAAAGACGGAAGGGGGAGGGGGGGGGCCGCCGTAACGCTTTCCTCCCTCCCGCCCGCCGGCGTTGGCCCATGCCTTTTTTTTCTTTTTCTTTTTTCTTTTTTTTTGCAAACGGGTGCGCATTTGGAGAGGGAACGGCTTTGTTGGACTTTTTTCTTTTGGGGTGGGGGGGGGGGGGGCCGGACAAAAACTTGTTGCTTTTTTTTCTTTGCTTTTAACTTTTGCTTCTGTTTTATCTTAATTGGAGTCAGAGATAGGTTCCCCCTCCCGTGTGAAGACCTTGGTCGGTAGTAGTACGATGCAGAGCAGACAAGGCACGTGCAAACAATGCGGCGAAAGCACGTCCAATGCTGGCTCAACACTCAAGTACAATCGAGCTCATCAAGAACAGAAGCAGCGACAAGTGTCTGCTGAGTTCGCTTTACTAACCTGGAGCCAGCTAGAAAAAATGTGCAAGCAGGAGAAAAACCAATTATCGTGGAAAGACAACCAACTGGATTTTCCTGTAGAAAACGTTCTGTGCTCGCTTCTGATTAAGCACGGCTTTAAGCTGACTATTGACGCTAGCCGCTTCGAACAAAAGAGACTAGAGCCACCGGTCGAACTGTCACCACGAACTTTCCGAGAAACACTACAGTCGGTGCAAGCGGAGTTTGAGGCAGCCACGACTCCAGCCGAACAACAGAAGCTTCTTAGCAACGTCGAACAACGTCTTAAACTACAGGGATACACTACTTTAAGCATCGAAACTCAGCTGCAAGGCTGGGACGATGCGTGTAAGAACAATGACAGTAATAATTACAGCAGCCATTTTTTCACTTATGAGAAGTCGGAGGAGAAAATGATGACAGATTGTAAGCAGTGGATGCAGAGTCAAATCCAAAGCCAAGATGAAATGGAAGTCGAAGAAGACGCGGAGATCGACCAAAAGATAGCAGAACTGGAAGAACAGCTGCGACTTGCAAGGCGGAGCAAAACCTATAAACTCAAGGCCATGACCCCTGGTAGCAGCCCCATCGTTACCTGGGAAGAACTTTGCAGGCTCTCCAAAGAACTCCCGTTCCCCGAAACAACCAACAGAAGAAGTTATCTAGGGGCCAATTATCGCGCAGAGTATGTGCTGCGCCAGTGCTTGCTGGCTAACAACGGCAGGTTGGTGATCGAGGTTGACGAGGCGGTGCGCGAGCATGTTGTACAACCTACAAAACCAACTCTTACTCACGAGGCCATGCGGGCACTGATATATCGGTACGAATTACAATTAACCAACAATAGCAAGCAAGTGGTGAGGCAGGGGTTAACAGCTCTAAAAGACGCGATTCGAGCTCAGTATGTCTGGGACGATTATGCCATAGGAGCCCATTATTACCTCGAACGTGCTTTATTGGGAGTCAGCTATGGAGGCCCGGAGTTGCTGTACAGTCAAGAGTTCCGCAAGGCTGTGCTGCAAGAATACTTGGGATCTGCAGACATGGCAAGTTATTATCATTCCCGAGAGTTGCTAGCACGGGGTGATTACGGTCGCGGTGTAGAGTAAAACTAGGACTTAAGTTCCAGCAAAAGCCAGGACGGACGCGGGCTAATTAAAATATAAAAATTTAGGGAAACGACGGCGGGCGGGGAAAAATGACAGAAATCACAATTGTTCCCCGCCCGCCCAGTCTCGAACTTGTCCCACGGAGTGAAGTGGCCAATCTTTTTTTGCACGCGCCACTGAGCCAGGTAGTCTTGGAGAAAAGCTCGGAGGGTGAGATGCTTCGTTTCCGTTTTGAAAATGGATTGAATACTAGTAATTTTGGTTCTGCGTATAAGTACCCTCTCAGCACTTATACCCACAACCAAAATTATCAGGTGGAGAAGCGCCGTAGTAGATGTTCCAGTCCTCCTCCGTAGGCGAACAGTCATCGGAGTGGTAGTCCAGCTCGAAGCCGAACTCGTCCTTGATAGAATGGAAAAAGTCGACGATGCCATGCATGATCCTGCGTTCGTAAAGCTGCCACAGACCACCAAAGAAAAAAGGCTTTGCAATAAAAATGGAGGGGGGGCCTTTGGGTCGAAAAGAAAAGACGGAGGGGGAGGGGGGGGCCGCAGTAACGCTTTCCTCCCTCCCGCCCGCCGGCGTTGGCCCAGACCTTTTTTTTTCTTTTTCTTTTTTTTTGCAAACGGGTGCGCATTTGGAGAGGGAACGGCTTTGTTGGACTTTTTTCTTTTGAGGTGTCGGGGGGGGGGCCGCCGTAGCACCTCGAAAAAAAAGATTATTCTCTGCCAGCCGCAAAGTTTGTATTTTTGGGGGGTGGTCTGGCCGCGCCACGACGCTGTCTCCCAAGAGATCGGACAGGGGGGGGGCCATGCGCTGCTTTTTCCCCCGGTCGGGCAGGGGGGCAGAGCCTCTTCTGCTCTCCCCACGGCACTTGGCGCTGGGGAGATGTACGCTGCGGTCGGGGGGTTGCTTTGGAACGTTCCAAACTCGTGGGAGAGAAACTAAAGCGAGTGCAAAAAAAAGCCGCGTTTGTATTACCGGTCCGTAGCTAAGAAACTTGGCTTCTCCCCCCCCCCGGTGTAAGCCGGCCGTGACTTGTGAAACGTAATTTGGTTTGGCTTTTTACTGAATCCAACAAAAACAAATTTTTGTGCAGCAGGGGCGCTATTCCTCTCTTACCCAGAGGCACAGCGACAACGCTAGCAGGGCCCACCAGTTAACGGCGGCCCCTGTGGTCGCCGACGACATGGTAGTATTTACAATAGAGTTTGGCGGCGCGGTGGTGTTCGGTGCAGCGGTAGTGGTGGTGGTTGCGGTGGTGGTCGGGGCGCTCGCGTTCCACCTGTTCTCGCAGCCGTTGTACAGCGGGTAGCCAAAGCCGCTGGGCGGGCTGCTGAAGTTTCGGGTCGGCGCGGCGCACTCCGCGGCCCCCTGGCAGTTGCACATCGCTGATTGCCCCGTCGTGGGCGGTGCGTACAGTTCGAACGGGTTGCCCACGTCGATCCGCACGCAGTCCCCCGGCCCCTGGTACAGTTCGTGCACAGCGATCACCACGGTCAGGTACATGAACCCCGCCGTGCCCGGGCAGGGGCGCGCCCACCGGTGGCGCAGCACCACGTCGTGTGCCGTCCCGCCGAACTGGTACAGGCTCAAGGACACCATCTCTGGGTCAGATGCATTCTTGGACAGCGTGGGGTCGGGGTTGCTGAGGGCCTCGGTTGCGTGCTCGGACGCCCAGTTGTCGCTGCACACGCCCACCCTCGCTTGTGGGTCCAGGGTCGCGTTGGGAGCGCCCGCCTCGAAGTACGTAGCCACGCTGACGTTGCAACCGCGGGCGACCGTGACGCGAGTTTCCGCGCCCTGGCCGCGCCACAACGGTAAGGATAGCCAGCTGGCCAGCCAGTCGCGGCCGCCGTACGTGAACGAGCCGCCCCCGAGCAGGCGGCAGCGGCAGTCCCCGTAGCTGCAGACCCCGCCGGGCGGCACCGCCTGGTGGCACATGAACTCCGAGCCAGCAGGGCACAGGTCCGGCGGGCAGACCCCGCCGGCGACCGGCCCCGAGCCGTCGCTGGAGCTGTCGCTGGAGCTGCCGCTCGAGCTGGCGCTGGAGCTGTCGTCCAGGGGCTCCGTCCAGTTGCGCTGGCAGTTGGTGTACACCTGGTAGCCCAAGGCCCAGCTCGGCTGGCTGAAGTTGAGCCCCGGGGCCGCGCACTGCTGCGGCGTGGTGCAGCCGCAGATGCCCGCCGAAGCCGGCGGCGGGTACAGCTCGAACGGGCGGCCCAGGTCGAGGCTCAGACAGTCACCCGCGCCCGCGTACGGCTGGTACATACTGAAGTTCACCACCAAGTAGCCCCAATCTAACGCGGCGTTGGCTGTGCAGGGCCGCTCCCAGCGGTGGCGCAGCACCACGTCGTGCAAGGGACCGTTGTCGTTAAACACGTAGTTGCTCTGGTACGACAGTTTGCTGACCCCAGCGCTGTAGGAGTTGTTGATCGCCTCCTGCACGTAATCGGTCGGCCTGTGCACGCTGTCCGCGCACAGGCCCACCTGCGCCTCAACATCTGTGGCGAAGCGCGTGGTCGACAAGCTCTCTGTCAGCTTGGTCACGTAGAAGATCAGTTTCACGTCGCAACCACTCGCCACCCGCACGCGCGTCTCCACTCCCTGTCCGAAGTTCAGCTGCTGCGCCAGAAAAGCACCCCCTGCTTCGCCGGTTATATCGCCCTTGTACGTAAAAGAACCTCCGCCCTCCGTCAAGCAACCACACAGCGCACGTGCACAGTCTTCCAACGAGTGAGCTGCGTCCAGGCAGACGGGGGCGGTTTGGTTCGGGCACTGCCCCGCCGGACACCCCAGCGCCAGCGGAGGCAGCAGCAGCAGGCAACAGTACCACAACGTAGTAGTAAGTAGCATAGTTTAATCGAGCGTAGTTTGTTTTTTTGGGGGATGGTTTGGGTGGCTTGCTCCAGGGGCGTGCCCCCCCCCCTTGGCAGATTGGGGGGGGGCCGCGCGCTCCCGGTGGGGGGGGTTGTGGTTGGGAGGGCGGACTGTTTTTGTGTGTGTGTTTGTTGGGTTCGAGAGGACAGGGGAAAACTTCCCCGGGTTTGGGGCGCCCCCTCAAACCCCCCCCCGGGGGGGGGGCCGGCAAAAAGTCATATTGCCGTGAAATTCACCGGGTTCCGAATCTTGCGAAAAAAAAAAGTTTGGTCATTTTGGCAATCCTGCAAAGTTTGAGAGCGAAAAATTCGGGAGACGACGGCGGGCGGGGAAAAATGACAGAAATGACAAATTTCCCCCGCCCGCCGTCGTCTCCCCAAATTGTTTAACTTACATTTAGCAGGATTGCCGAAATGTCCTTTGCTGAAAAGAAAGCCGGTCGGCAGCCGCAAACTTCGTCAGAAAGATTGTGCGCAAACCTCCCGAAGTTTGTGGCAAACAGTCATTTTGTCGCGAAATTCACCATGTGCGCAAGGCAAAATTACACCAGCCGGCACATCTATTCAAAGCCGGAGATGCCGCCAGAGTGATCACTATGCAAAGCCGATGACTACAAAGATCTTAGTATTTTATTAAAGTACGTTTTCAATCGAGGCAAAAACACAAATTGTGGCGAGAGATTTCTTTTAAATTCAGCTGTACATCAGGCGTGCTTGGCGCGCTTGTTGGCGCTGTCCGGCTCCAACGTCGGCCGGCCCCTCAGGCTGCACGCACGCCGGAACAGCTTGTAAGAGACCAGGCCGCTAGAGCTGAGTTCGCAGTTCACGCGCTCATCGGCACAGTCAGGGTTGAGCCGGTGCGCGAGCGCTCGTACTTCTTTCAGCAGGCCTTCTGTGCCCGCCACCCGCTGGAAACGGGGGGTGCTGGGCGCACCGAGCGGGAGCCCGTCCTGCAGCTTTTTCAGGGACTCGAGCAAGTCGGCGCCGTAGTGGCCCTTAATTTCGAGGTCGGGGTGATCTGGCAGCGTCCAGAGCCAGAGCCCGTCCGCGGCCAGCACGAGGAAATCGCGGCTGCCGCCGTGGTTGGGGCCCGTGACCAAGACGCGGTCTAGATCCAGCCGGAACGCCTTGGCCGCCCTGAAGCGCAGGCTACACTCAAACTCGGCGGCTAGCGCGGCACAGAAGCTCGGGCTGGTCAGGTGTACAAAGCCCTTGAACCAGTCACAGTGTGAGCCGAGGCGCAGGTGGTAGCGTTCACGAAACAGCGCCAGCTGCTTGTCGGACAAGGGCTCCGTCACGCGGCGAAAGGTGTCTAGAAAAGTGCACGTCCAGTGGATGGTGTTGAGGCGCGGCATGACGTCGTCCTGCAAAGGTTGTAGCCAGGACGGCGGGGGGTGCACAACGGCGGTGACGTAGTCGCCCGCGGGTTCCAGGCCGCCGTGGCCGGTGGCATACAGTTTGTTGACGGTGTTGGCTGGCCAGGGCGGGACGTAGCCCTCGTCCAGGAGCCGGGCCACGTCCAGCGCGTCGAACCAGTTGAAACCATTGCCCGGCGCAAACGTCTCCAACAGCTCGGCGGCGGCGCCACGGGCCAGCGCGTGGCAGGCGAACAGGTACACTTGGTAGAGCTGGCGGACGCTGACGTTGAGCGAGCACGAGAGGTACCAGACACTTGCGCGCGAGCCACGGGCCGGCGACGTCACCTGCAACGCCAGCTGGTCAGCCGGGGCGTGGGTGAGCAGGTGCAGCGCGCGCACGATCGTGCGGTACAGCTGGAGCTGTAGGTCGGCCCTGGCCTCGTTGGGTGACTTGTGCCAGGCTGCGGGGAAGGCGACGCGCAGCACGAAGGGCAGGACAGAGTCGAGTTCGTCGTACAAGCCGCACGGGCTTTCGAACTCGTTGTACTGCCCCAGGCTGGTGGACGGAGAACCCGAGCCGCCAGCCAGAACTTCGCCCCTGGCCCTGCGGGTCTTGTTTTGGTTGAAGAACTTGGGAAAGATGGCTAGGCGTCGCTGCATTGACTGGCTAGAAAAAGGAGAGAGAAAGGAACGGGGAGAGAGACACACACAGAGAGAAAGGGAGAGAGAGAGAAAGGAAAAAAAGGGAAAGGGGCAGCGAATTGAAAAAGAACTCATGATAAACCAAGTCCCAAAACACTCGGGCAAAGGCAGAAAAGAAAACCGTTGAGTTGCTGCTAAATACTTGCAATTCCAACGAGAACACATACAACACACGACGATACACACGACGATACACACACACGACGATACACGACGATACACACAAATACAACACACGACGATACACACACGACGATACACACACGCAAATACACAGACACACACAAATACACACGCATACACACGACGATACACACACACACGACACATTACACGCAAATACACAGACACACACAAATACACAAATACACACGCATACACACACGATACACACGACGATACACACAAATACAACACACAAACAGACACACACAACACACACGCAAATACAAAAAGAGAACCCACGCACACACGACAATACACACACGCAAATACACAGACACACACAAATACACAAATACAACACACGACGATACACACACACGACACATTACACGCAAATACACAGACACACACAAATACACAAATACACACGCATACACACGACGATACACACAAATACAACACACATACAGACACACACAATACACACGCATACACACAAACAGACACACACAACACACACGCAAATACAAAAAGAGAACCCACGCACACACAACGATACACACAAATGCACACACAGACACACACACGACGATACACACATACGCACAAATGCCCCCCAGAGAAACCCGCACACACATACACACACTGGGAGAGGAAGGGGGGCGAGGTGTACCCTGGGCAGAAAGATGCAAGATCGATGTGCAAGGGATGCGAGGGTTTGTGTGTTTGTGTGGCGAGGGGGGGAGGGCAGGGGGGGCCTGATGTTGGCAGCATTGAGCAAAACCAATGTTGGCAGCATTGGTTTAGCCCAATGATTCGGCATAGCAGGCCCTCCCTTCGATTACAGCCCATTGGGCGAACCCAATGTTGGCAACATTGGGTTTGCCCAATGATTCGGCATAGCAGGCCCTCCCTTCGATTACAGCCCATTGGGCAAACCCAATGTTGGCAACATTGGGTTTGCCCAATGATTCGGCATAGCAGGCCCTCCCTTCGATTACGGCCCATTGGGCAAACCCAATGTTGGCAACATTGGGTTTGCCCAATGATGTAGGTGCGGCCCTCCCTTCGATTACGGCCCATTGGGCGAACCCAATTCTGTCAACATTGGGTTTGCCCAATATTGCCAACATTGGGTTTGCGCAATTCTGCCAACATTGGGTTTGCCCAATGATGTAGGTGCGGCCCTCCCTTCGATTACGGCCCATTGAGCAAACCCAATTCTGCCAACATTGGGTTTGCCCAATAATGTAGGTGCGGCCCCCCTTCGATTACAGCCCATTGAGCAAACCCAATGTTGGCAACATTGGGTTTACCCAATGGCGAGCCCATTGTGCACACCCCGGATTGGCCCCCTCTGCCGCAACTCTGTGTGTGAGTTGAGACTTGTGTGTGTGTGTGTCTTTGCGTGTGTGTGTATCTTCGTGTGTGTATCGTCGTGTGTATCTTCGTGTGTGAGCTTGTGTGTGTGTGAGCTTGTGTGTGTATCGTCGTGTGTTGTATTTGTGTATTTGTGTGTGTGTGTGTATCGTCGTGTGTGTATCGTCGTGTGTTGTATTTGTGTATTTGTGTGTGTGTGTATCGTCGTGTGTGTGTATCGTCGTGTGTTGTATTTGTGTATTTGTGTGTGTCTGTGTATCGTCGTGTGTGTGTATCGTCGTGTGTTGTATTTGTGTATTTGTGTGTGTCTGTGTATCGTCGTGTGTGTGTATCGTCGTGTGTATCGTCGTGTGTGTGTATCGTCGTGTATCGTCGTGTGTATCGTTGTGTGTTGTGTATCGTCGTGTATGAGCTTGTGTGTGTATCGTCGTGTGTATCGTTGTGTGTTGTGTATCGTCGTGTGTGTATCGTCGTGTATAGTCGTGTATAGTCGTGTGTGTATCTTCGTGTATCGTGTCGTTGTATCGTGTCGTTGTAATGTGTCGTTGTCATGTGTGTGAAATCTCTTTGGCTTTGTGTCTGGTTTTTTTGGGTGGTTGTTTTGTCTTTTCCTTCTCTGGGATTTCTTTGCGTTTGTTTGTGCGTGTGCATTCTTCGTCTTTTCTTTTTTTTTTGGTATCGTCGTGTCTGTCCTGTGTTAATTTTGGCGTGTGTTTTTTTTTGCCCCTGGTTTGTCTGCCGTCCTAGGATAGATGAGCCTGGCCAAGCCGAACGAGGATCGACCCGCGAAACGCCACTGCGCTCGAGCACCGTGGCGCTGGGCCAATGACGTCCAGAAATACCTGCAGGCAGATCGCCCTAAACAACGCCGCGTGCTGTTCAAACGGCTGCTCACCACCTTTTTCAGGCACTTTCTGGGCAAGGGCCTGACCGCCGCGCTGGCCCGTCACGTGCCGGAAGTTGCCGACGACGTGAATGAAGCCATAGAACTGTTCGTTGGCGGCTTCGGGGCTAGTTTCGGAACAGGCGGTCTGCTGTGGTTCTGGTTGGACGACCTGCGCCAGCCAGCCAAATCGTGGCGAGCGGCTGCTGCTAGTCCGTCCCGTGCACGCGTGTTGCACGAGCTGCAGAACACCGACATGCTAGCGAAGCTCGCCGACCCGAACCTGCTGTTTGTCAACGAAGCCAACGAGCGAGGGAAGAAGTGTTGTGACCGTACCTCGTTCCGCCAGACCAGAGCACTCCTGTCCTGGTCCGAAAAGATCTTGCAAGGCTGTGGTGAGCTGCTCGAAGAGACTGTGCGGCAGGGACTTCCTGACCCGCCCTACTTCCTCGCGGACGATCTGGACCCCGGAGAATTTTCTGTCGGTCTGGGAGGACTCGGACTAAGAAACGTTGGTCCAAAAGCCGGGGGACAATTTTAATAGTTTGAGCCAAGTAAGTTTTTATTTGAATTAAAAAATATGTTGTATTCAATTAAGCCAATCGTTTGCGCAGGCAGTGCCGATTCGCGCCCTGCTCTCCAAGGTATTCCCAGCCAGCGGACGTCGCCTCATTCATCGTGCACCAGCAGCACGCCTCGAACATCAGCCTGTCACGTTCAACACCGTGCGAGTCACATCGCTTGTCGCAGCTGATCACGTCCACTGTCCTGTGCAAGAGGAGGGCCGCGCCCTCAACTTTTTTGGTGGACACGTTGATCCACACGTGGGCCTGGCGCGTGCCACTCTCTCCTGTTGGCGATTGTGCCTTGCCGCGCGCGTTGTCTACCATCGAACCTGCAAAAAACATAGCACGCAAGGAATTTGCTGGGGGGGTGCTGTTCCCCTTCCACCGCACATTCCCCCCATTCCCCCCGAAACATTGCCAAAGGTTTTTTGGCTTTTTGAAGCGAACCCTCCCCAACACTTACCTGTGCGCGCGCGGCCCCCCCCCCCACTCTCTGCTTAGAATCGAGCTAAGCGCGCCCCTTGCTCCCCCCCCCTCCCTTGGTTGCAAAAAACAAAGGCGGTAGAGAAGAGAGAAGGGACTTACACGGTTTGCCGGGGGGGGATGGGGGGGGGGAAAGGCGCGGAACTGTGGAAAAGGGGGGCCGGCCAAAGGTACGGCCAGCCGCTGGAAGGGCGGAGGGGGGGGCCGCCGCAGCACCATCCCTCTCCCCGCCCGTCACTCCCGCCCAACATCTGAGGAACCGCGCGACAAAAGTGTAAAGACAAAAAAAAGATGGAGCGCAAACGGCCGGCCCGCGGCACCGAGCAAATGGCCCGCGGTGATGCGTCAGCCAAAAAGCAACGCACAGAAACTGGGCCGGCCGCTCAACCCTCGTGGTTGTTGAGGCTGCCCAGAGACCTTTGGGCGCTGATCAGAGATCTGCAGGGTGCAGAGGAAGCAGTCCGGTTTGCTCTGGTGTGTCGCGAATCCCTGGAGATTGTCAAGAGCAGTGAGTTCTGGGGGGGCTGGGAGCAACCAGTCTTTGACCTGTCGCGTGACAGCAAGAAAGCAGTGTTCTCTTTCTTTGTCCAACACTGCATTAACAGTCACCTGCCCTTGCGACAGGTTGCGCTGGCTGCGCCCTACAGCCCAGCACATTACACCGGGAAGCGCCTGAACGAGGTGATTGTCACAACCCTGGTCATGCTAGGCAACAGCGCCAGTGAAAACCACGTAGTGGAAGCAGAGAGAAACTTCCTGAACGCGTTTGCTTGCATCCACGAATTAATCACCGCCAACACCAGTGACATCTGCCAGCACCTGCGGGATTGCCGAAACACTAAAGAATTGCGGTTACTCTCGATTCTAGGCGGGGAGGTGACTGACGACAGCCTGCGGATCTTGCAAAGGCTGCACAATTTGGAGTGCCTGACTCTCCGGCAGTGCGACCAAATTACCGACATCGGCCTACAAGAAGCGTTGGCGCCCCTGCCCAGACTTCGCGAACTTTGCGTCAAGAATTGCACTCACGTTAGAGGCGCCCGGCTACGGGGTCTGCAACAATTGACGAAGCTGACGTTGAGCCCACGGGCACTGGATCAAACTATAGAGGAAGTGTCTTGCCTGAGCCAGCTGAAATATTTGGACTTGCTCGGGTGCACCGGCGTCACGGGCAACAACCTAGAACTACTTGCCGGCTCTCGGTTCGACTGCCTGCGACTTCAGTTGGTCGGTGGGAATCTCAGTGACGAAAAGCTGCGAGTTCTAGGCCACGTACAGGGCCTGCAAGCCCTGCATCTGAACGGGACCACCAACATCACTGTGTACGGCCTGGCAGCTCTGCAGTTCTGTCCCGCACTAGAAGAACTAATCATCGACGGCTGTAGTCAGCTCGAGGACCTTTTTGTACTACAGGGCTTCAGCGCGCTGCGCACCCTGCAGCTGATAGGTCTGAACGTAAATCACGGCCCGCCGCCCGGGTTCGCGGCCTGCGGGGCTTTACAAAGGCTCCAGCTATATACTTACCTCATATCAGACGAGACGATCTCCGCGTTGCGGCGCTCCCGGTCACTGGAAGAATTGCAACTAATTGGGTGCACGATCACGGGCAGCGTCTTAGGGCTACAGGACTGCCGCTCGCTCAGAACGTTCACGCTAATTCAGTGTGCTGGCGTGTCTGCTGGATCGCGGGAGGCGCTGGTACGGGCCAGGCCTGACCTGCGCCTTTGCCTGAGCCTCCACGATCTGTATTCCGTCCTGTTGGCTTAAATGGTGTGCGCTATTAAAAAGAATTGTTAAAAAAAACCAAAAATAAAAAAGCACAGGGCCGTGGAGGCGCTCACCGGGCCGGAACCGTGGTGGCAGAGAGCCGGAGCGCGGTACTGTGCACCGGGGAGGGCAGAAAAAAGCTGTTTAATAAAAATCCGGGCCGGGCGGGAAACAGCAAAGGTCCCAGGCCTTTAGGTCTTGAGCTTCTTGGCCAACGGCCGCTGCTCGGGCGGTTCTCTCTTGCCCGACAGCACGAACTTGGCCAGGTGGTCGCCCTTGGCGGCGGCGCGGCCGAGCCATTCAGCCGCCGCGGCCGCGTCCTTGGCTACGCCGCGCCCCTGCGCGAGAAAGAGCCCCACTTTCTGGGCGGCCCTGAGCACGCCCTTTTGTGCCGCCAGCAGGTAGTACTTGTAGGCCAGCGCGTCGTCGCGCCGCACGCCGTGGCCGAGGCTGTAGCACAGCCCGAGGTTGCACCAGGCGCGCGGGTGCTGGCTGTTCGTGGCCGCCCGCAGCCAGAGCTGGAAGGCCCGCCCCCGGTCCCGGGGCACGCCCTTGCCCGAGTAGTGGCAGGCCGCCAGGGTGTTCAGGGCGTCCGCGTGCCCGTGCTCGGCGGCGCGCGCAAACCAGCGCGACGCGGCGGCGGGGTCCTGCGCTACCCCACGGCCGTAGTAGTAACAGCGCGCAACGCGGTACTGTGCCCCGGGGTGCCCTCGCTCCGCCGCCAGGAGGAAGTACTTGTGTGCGCCGTCCTGCGCGACCCGTTTGCCCAGGGACAAACGGGCCGCGACGGCGAAGGCCGCGTCCGAGTGCCCCTGGTCCGCGGCCCGGCGGAAACAGACCATCGCTGCCAGAGAGTCACGGGCGACCCCGACTCCGTTAGCATAGCATTCGCCGAGCCTGAATTGCGCTTCTGCCCAATTCTGGTCGGCCGCCCGCCGGAACCAGCCGGCCGCCTCAGCGCAGTCCTCGGGGACGCCTTGCCCGCAGCTGTAACAAAGGCCCAGGTTAGTCTGGGCGGCGGCATGGTTCTGCTCGGCCGCTCGACGGTACCATTTGGCTGCCTTGGCGCTATCTGCGGGCACGCCGGCGCCATCCGCGTAACATTTCGCTACGTTGAATTGCGCTTCTGCGTCGTTTTGTTCGGCCGCGCGTTGAAAGTACTCGAAGGCGCGACCGAGGTCTTGGGGCACGCCGAGCGCATTGGCGTAACATTTCGCTACGTTGCATTGCGCTTCTGCCCGGTTCTGGTCGGCCGCGCTTTGGTACCATTTGGCTGCCTTGGCGCTATCTGCGGGCACGCCGACTCCGTGTGCGTAACACAGCCCCAGCAGGTATTGCGCGTCCGCACAGTTCTGTTCGGCCGCCCTTTGGTACCATTTGGCTGCCTCGCTTTCGTCCTTGTCCACGCCGCTCCCGCTGGCGTAGCAGTTCCCCAACCTGAGGTGCGCGGCTGCGTAGTTCTGGGCGGCCGCCCGGCGAAAGTATTCCACTGCTTTCACGTAGTCCCGGGCCACGCCGAGCCCGCTGGCGTAACAGTCCCCCAGGTTAGCCTGCGCGGCCGCGTCGTTTTGTTCGGCCGCCCCGCGAAAGTACTCGAAGGCGCGACCCGCGTCTGGGGGCACGCCGAGCCCACTGGCGTAACAGCAGCCCAACCTGACCCGTGCGCCGGCGTCGTTTTCCTCGTCGGCCGCCCGCTGGTACCAGTGGATTGCTTGGACGTAGTCCTGGCGGTCGCCCCCGACGACGTAGGAATCGCCGAGACCGCACAGCGTGCCCGGCAATGACGTTGGTGCAAGGGTGGTGTGCTGCGCGCACACCGCCAGGACGCAAACGCCGGCCCGGGCCGCCGACTGCTGCGCTCGCTGCGCCCACAGCCGTGCCAGTTTCTGGTCGTGGGACAGCCGGCGTGAGACTGTCAATTGTGCGTCCGGGTGGCCCTGTTCGGCCGCCCGCAGAAACCACGACAGGGAACCGGCTTCTTCTCCTGCCGGGGCTTCGTTTTCGAGGCGCAGGGCCAGCTGGTACTGCGCGCCGGCGTGGCCGGCGGTGCTCGCCTCTTGCAACAGCTGCAGCGCGCGGCCCTCGTCCTTGCGCACGCCGTGCCCAGAGCTCAGGCACAAGGCCAGCTGGCACTTTGCGACCGCGTCGTGCCGAGCCGCGCCGAGCGTGAACCACTTGACCGCGGTGGCAGGATCTTGCACCACGCCGCACCCTTGCAAATAACAAACCCCGAGGTTGCACATGGCACTAGCGTCACCCTTGTCGGCTGCGTGCAGGAAATACTTCGCGGCCCGGCCCTGGCTCTCGCGAGTGCCGAGCCCGTGGTAGTAGCAGACGCCCAAATAATGCAGGGCGTCTACGTCTCCCTGGGCCTTGGCTTTTTGAAACCAGTGGGTCGCCTGCTTCTTGTCTGGTTCTACGCCGTGGCCGTAGAAATAGCATTTGCCGAGGCTGAACTGCGCGTCGCTGTCTCCCAAATACGCGGAGCGGGCGTACAATTCGAACGCCTGTGCGTAGTCCTGGGCTACCCCGTGCCCGTAGAAATAGGACTCGGCCAGGCAGTACAGTTGTTCGGCCTGCTCGCGTTCACGTTCCTGCACACGTTTATGTTCCCGCACACGTTCACGTATGGTAGGGCCAGTCGCGGGTTCGGCCTCACGCTGGGCGTTTCCCGAGCCCGTGGGTTCGGCCCGTGCCACAAGTGTCTGTTCTTGCCGTGCCACAAGTGTCTGTTCTTGCCGTGCATCGACGCTGCGCAGGTCATGGCACAAGTCCCGCAAGATCAGCGCCACGTCGGGGTCTAGGCTTGGTTTCGCGTTGTCGACCATGTACTTGATATCCTCTTCGGTCAGGCGCAGCAGGCCCGCTCGGTCGCGGTATTGTAGTATCCTGGCTATGATCCTGAGCGTGGCGCCGCGCACACCCCGCGCCTCCAGCTCCGTTCGCAACCACTGCTGCACTTGTTCGCGCGTGCGGGGGTACGTCGGCGACGTGGTTGGCATCGCCTTTCTTTGGTTCACTCCTTCTTCTGAAGCCCCTGCCCTCCCTCCCTCCGTTCCGTTCCCCTTTTTTTTGCTGGCTCCCGGCCCCCCCCCCTCTCTCCTTTTTTTTGCTGGCTCCGGCCCCCCCCCCTCTCTCTCTCCTTTTTTTTGCCGGCTCTTGGCCCCCCCCCCTTTGCCCTAAATTCCCCCCGTTTCACTCTGGCTTTTATTTGAAGTAGAATAAGGTTTATGCTTACATTGGGGGAAGGCGCGAGGGTGTGTGTGTGTGTGTGTGGGTCTGTGACGGGAAAGCCTTTAAAAAAAATGCGTTGTGTGTGGCAAGCCTGATCATGGCAAGAAAGGGGCCGGGGGGGGTATATTTGTCCTGTGTGTGTGCAATCGTGTTGTTTTGTAGTTTTTAGATTTCTGTTGATCTTTTGACATGCTCTCCGCCGCCCAACGAAGCCGACAACGTGGGTCCGCCCGAGCAGCCCGTGCGACTAAACGCGCCAAGCTGTCGGCCAACGAAGACGCAGCAACCCCACGACCCGACGAAGCCCTGGTCAAGCTCCGGCTCGATTACCAGACTACGTTAACGCAGTTCCAGCAGTTTACTCGGTCGTTTGACGAGGAGGTCGAAAAACTGTACGAGGAATTCTTTGACGAGGAATTCGCGTATTTCTGGTCCTACATGCTCCCCTCGGTGTCCTGTGGCCCTCCCTTGGAATCTTTTGCGCCCTGGTCGACCAAGTTTCTGCCGGACAGCCTAGTAGCGGAATCGGGGGCTGCGATCGAGAGATACCTACGCTGGATGAAAGGCTGCATGGCGTGGCAAAAGGAAATTCTTTATCGTTTGCGGCAGGTGTGTGTGAAACGCCTGATCACCAAATTCTGCGATGCCAGGCAGGAGCTAGCTAAAGCTGACATTTCCAACGTACCAGCCCCGCTCAGCGATATGTCCCTGGAAATTCTGACGCGTGGTCTCGATTCGGTCCTGATCTCGGAGGACGTGTACCGTGCCGAGTTGAATTTTCTGTTCAACCGTTTAGCCGAATGCAGAAACACCTTGGTGGCAAGCGCAAGAAAGTCGCAAGTGAACTGACTCTGCAAATCTTAGCACTGCATGTCCGTCCCCTGCCCATGCCTCCTTCCGGCGGCTCCCCCCGGAAATTTTAAAAAAGAATTCATTAAAGTAGTTGAGGACAGAAGATATCTTTTTTTTAATCTTTTTGGCTCAGCTCGACGTTTCTAACTCGTTCAAGGCTGGATCTTGATTCATGGTTGACATAGCGGCATTTAGTGTCTCCAGCAAACCGCGGGGGTCAGGGTTATGGCTCTCAACCTGGTGATGATCAGGCGCATCCCATGGGTAACCAATCCGCCAGCACGCGGGGAGGACGAATAGCCGCTTAAGAAAAGTCTAAACACAGCCAGAGGTGCGAGAGGGAGGGGGTGAGCTGTGCTGCTCCTCAGACTCCTTCTTCCGTTTTATCTGTTCACCCTCACGGTTTAAGTGCCATGCTCTCCTCAACAACTCTCCCGAAAGTTAGAGGAGATTTCCCCCCCCCTACCCCATCTCATTTCCTTTTTTTTGGGGCGGGGTAAGGCGGCCCCCCCCCCCCCCCCCAGCCCGGGGGGGGGGCCTGTCGCAAAGGCAAAAAAAGGACGGGGGAAGGAAGCAGGGGAGGGGAAAAAGCGTCTTAGCAAAAAACTCCCGGACGAAAAAACATGCCTCTGCTCACGGTGGTGATGGCCGCTGCTACGGGTGCGGACAGGGAGAGAGAGACAGGCTAGCGAGGACAGAAAAAGGGATCATGTTGCTGATACACACGCGCTGTTCTGTTGTGTGATGTTAGCTAGCACGCTGGGCGCCAAGGCCAGCGCGGCCGCGTTTTCCGCCACCCTGGCTACAACCGCAGGCGGGGGAGGCGGCGGGGCTGTTTCGTTGGCGCTGTGGGGCGCGGCGGTGCTACTCTTGACATCTTGCTGGGGCCTGGCGTGCCGGTTCGCCCGCGCGCTCTTCGCGCCCTCGGCCCGTCGCAGCGTCCGCGCCACCGTTTTTTATTAAAAGAAAAACCCGGCCCCCCTAAACAAACCCGCACCAAAGACGCAGCAAAAAACCCAGCCTAATTCTTGGCGAGGTGCGGAAAGCCCGGGAGAGAGAAACAGAATGTAAAATAAAAACACGCGTTTTTAGAAAGGCCCCGGGGGAGGGGTGGGGAGAGAGAGAGGAGCGGGCGGCAAAAATGTGAAAGGGGATTTTTTTGCTACCGGAGATTCCGCTCCTCCCTCCCCCGCGCCCCCCCCCCGCCAAAGAAACCTTAAAAAAAATCTGTGCAATCTAAGGCAAGGAGGGGGGGGAGGACCCAAAACAAAAACAAGTTTGACTACTTTTTTTGTTTTTCCATTAAAAACAATTCATAATTGACCGAGCTGTCTTGCTTCCAAGCATGTCCGCGGAAGATGTTAAGGCCGTCGTGCCGGTCACCAGCGCGCTCGCGAGCATCGAAAACAAGGCTTCTGTCGAGGCGCCGCGTTCGGGGGATGCAAAAGTGGCCCTCGATGAAATGCCAATTTTGAAAAATTACACGCAACAGTTTTTGCACACAAGTGGCATCAGATGCACCACAGACGGGAAATTTGCAATCAAAGAGGTTATTCGACTGTTTTTGCGGTGCGATGTGACGCGCGCCCGCAGTATCTGGGATCATTTTGTGCGATATAAGGGTTTCCAAAAGAAAGATTTATATGAAATGTATACATTCCCCGCAAGTGGAAAAGGGTCTGGACGTGCTGTCCCAGTTGCTAGCTACACAAATGTCATGCGCATCCTCCCGCTGCTCAGTGCAAACCAAAAGCTACTGCATGAAATCGTAGATGCATACATTTCTCATGTTGCCAAGATTGACCAGGTATCAGCAGCAGAAGTATCGGACACAGGGTCCGCCGGGGTTGCTGAAGAGCCTGCCGCCAAGCGTGTCAAGCTATCGCTGCCAAAAGCAGAAGAAGCCCAAGCCACCAAGCCATGCCCTCCGCCAGCGGCGCGGCTTGTGCCCGACATCGCCGCTGCGCCCGAACAACCACAGACGACATCGTCAGGCCCACAGGCGGAGATCGACTGGGACGGTAGCGACATCACGCCTTCTAATGGCAAGAAGTATCTGAATCAAATGATTGCAGAGATGCGCAAGATCCATCCAGCGCACGAGATCGAGCCACAGCCCGTGTATCTCGGGTTTATCAAGCCGCTGACCAACACCAAACATTTTATGACGAGGGCACAGGCGCGTGCCTGGGTCCTGGCACATCGAGGCAGCATCTACTTTCGCGATTATTTCGACAAAGGTGGTGTGCGCAAGGTCCCGTTCCACATTGACCATATTATCCCGGACTCGCTCGGCGGGGCTGACCACCCGCGAAACTACGCTCTGATGCCCGAGATCTTCAATCAGAAATTCGCGTCGTGGTGGATGCCGGCCAAGGCCCAGTACATTGGTAACTTGTTCGCTTGTATACCTCTTTTTTTGTTGGCTAATGCTCAGTCTGTTGTGTGTTGCAGGTCCCACAGCAGCACGCACCTCCATTCTTTTTGCCAAGTACATCAAAAAGAAGTACACAAGGGAAATATCGTTGGATGACCTAGAGGAAATGTAGACATTTAGTTGTGTCCTCGTACCTCACAACACACAACAAAAAACTGGAAAGCGACGGGAAAAGTGAGGGCGGGGGAGGGGGAGGGCTACCGTCGGGTACCAAAATAGCTAAGCCGGGGGGGGCAAGGGGGAAGGGGGCCGCAACCGCTCCGCCGCCTCTTGTCCTCCCCCACGCGCCTGCATGAGCTCGCAGCAGGTATGCTCTTCCCTCCCGAGGCCCTCTCAGACGCCAAACTACCTAATTTTTCTTAATTTTCACTTTTGCATTGGAGAGAGCAGGGAGGGGGGGGGGAAGGACACGACCAAAAAAAGTTTGACCACTTTTGTTTTTCCATTAAAAACAATTCATAATTGACCGAGCTGTCTTGCTTCCAAGCATGTCCGCGGAAGATGTTAAGGCCGTCGTGCCGGTCACCAGCGCGCTCGCGAGCATCGAAAACAAGGCTTCTGTCGAGGCGCCGCGTTTGGGGGATGCAAAAGTGGCCCTCGATGAAATGCCAATTTTGAAAAATTACACGGAACAGTTTTTAAACACAAGTGGCATCAGATGCACCACAGACGGGAAATTTGCAATTAAGGAGGTTATTCAACTGTTTTTGCGGTGTGACCAAACCCGCGCGAGAAATATGTGGGGTAGGTTTAAGAGGCATGAACCCCGGCCCGACCGAGGTATTAACGCTCATTCTGCGACCCAGAACGAAATTTTTTATGAAATGCACAAATTCCCGATAAGTGGCAAGGGGTCCGGCCGGCCCGTGCCAGTAGCCACCCAACCGGAAATTCTCAGGCTTTTAGCGCGCCTCCCTGCCTGCAAGGAAATACGAAATGAAATGTCTAATGTTTATTCACGTACGTTGAATGGCGATCGTGATTTGGAATCGGTTTTTTCGGTCAAGCGCAAGGAAGTGTCGTCGTCCACTCGCAAGGCGGCCCTGAGCTGTTTCAAGCGATCGAAGCACGCGGATTCCGACTCGGAGGACGGCGCGAACGAGGTGCTCGAGTTGAAGCTGGCCCTGCAGAGCCGCAACAACGACTTTTTGCAACTGCAGCTGCAGCACTCGAAACTGAAGAACACGCTGGTCCAGAAGGAGTTGGATTACCAGATCCAACTAAGCAAGAGCGAGCAGCAGCTCACCGTAACCTCGAAAGACCTCGAAATCTCCAAGCGAGACATGGTCATCGCAGTGCGCGCGGCCCAGGACGAGGCGTTCGCTCGTAGGCGGGCCTTTCTGGGGCTCGAGCCCCGAGAGGTCGTATCAGCCACCGTGACAATCAAGGACAAAATGACGTTGATGCGCACAGTCGGCCGAGCGTTCCCGGAGGACATGGCGCGGTTTCTGTCGGGCTACGGGACGAGCGAGTTCCGCAGGGTGTTTGACGCACGAGCGCAAGCTCTGACTGGCAACGACGAAAGCATGTGCCTGACAGCGACGGGGCGAGCCGACGCGAATGCCAGGGCGGCGCCGGTGGCGCTAGCAGAATTGCAGCGCGCGGCACGGGCGGTGCTGAGACTGTCGGATGCACAGGTCGCGAAACACTTCGGGACCCGCACCTGGCAGCGTATTCTCGCGGGGGTGACGGCCGTTATGTGTCTGAGGCTGCCACGCAGAACTCGCGCGTCGACCCAGGTGTGCCTAGGGCATCTGTGCATCTACCTGGAGGCGTTCGTCAATTTTGCGCAGGCCACGGACACGAGCGACTTCTTCGAACAGACGGCACACTACCGCGAGGTGCGTGACATGCTGTTCACCGAGGTCGTCGACCGAGAACAGGTTTTTCTGTTCACGCTGGACGAGCCCGACGGCCTGTGCAAGAAGGCGGACGAGATCGCGGAACGACTGCGGTTCGCACGCCTGGGCGACTGTGCAGAATCGCGTGCGTTCTGGCAAGAGCACGGCCTGCCCTGCGACTTTCTCTATGCCTGAGTTGAGGAGGTCTTTCTGGAACAGACGGTAAAAAAGGAAGCGCTGTTCACTCTTGCTTAGTTGTTAACATCAGCGGACGAAGTCTTGTAAAATGTCAAGGTTTTTTTTTGTTAAAGAAAGTTGAACTCGTGTTCGAAAGGGGGCTGGCGCGTAGGGACAGGGGGGGGGGAAAGACACCGCAGCGGGCCCCCCCTCCCTCCCTTTTGCGAGATGTTGGGGGGGGCCGCGCTAATCCTTCTTTCCCCCCGCCCGCCCATTGGTGCTCGTAAAAAAAAGAAGTGGCGACTGATGTTTGGTTTGAAAATCCGGACCCCCGGCGAATTTCGCGCCAGATGCGAAAGTACCGTAATTTCCGGCGTTCCTTTTTTTTTGGCCGCCATTTGGTCGAGCCCCCTTAAGATTAAAAAAGTGCACTGTTCATAGTTCACGCAGGTGTTTACATGGAGTTGGCGGGGGACGCGCCGCCGCCGGGCCTGTCCAGCGCGCCGGGGCCACTGTTTGTGCTCAACAATAACGAGCCCAACCCTACCCGCGCGCAGGTGCGGGCCGCGCTCGACTTTCTGACTAGGTACGCCCGCGACAGCAACGCGCGGCTGCTGTTGCCCAGTAGTCAGCGCGGCTGCCTGCTGCGCCTGGCGCGGTATTGCGACTGGGCGTTCGAACTCATAAACCAGTGGTGGGACAAGAGAACCGTGCTGGTCCGGTGCAGAAGCTGCTGGTCGCGCAGGCTAGCGGCGCCGCCGCCGCCAGGTCTGTCCGTGCCAGACGACGTGTTTGACGAGATCGCCAGGAACCTGCCCACCAACGACTCCTGGCAGCAGTTCTCGCACTGCTGGCAGCTGTTCGGCCCTGCGGACTGGCTGAGGCAGGACCTGGTGCTCCGCGTCTTCCGCCAGTGCTTCAACGCGCAAGTCGACCGTGTCTTGCTGCAGCGGTTGCACGAAGCGCGGGACAACCCGGACAGTCTGGCGCATCTCTGCACTGACTTTTGGCCGCCGTTGGTGGAGGGGCGTTTGCAGCGCGCGGTGCAGGACTGCCTGTACCGCGCGTGCCAGAACGAGGCGCTCAGGCGCAAGTACCTGGACGTCGGGTCCGAGGTAGTGCTCGACCTAGAAAATGTACCAGAGAGCATGTGCCCCATATTCAACACGGCGCTGCCCGCAGGCAGCCGCCCCCCGCAACGGTTGGTGGTGTACAGCCTGCCCGGCACCGACAGTAGCGAGTTTTTCGAGGGCTTGTTTGACGACGTCGGAACTCCCGGCTCTTGGCTAAGCCACGTGCGCAGCGTGGAGCTACACTTGGGCCGGGGGGGCGTTGCCGACCAAAAGGAGGAGTTGATTGGATTCGACGACGTGCCGTTCGAAGAAATCGACATCGAGTACCACACGGTCGCCCCGGGCTTGTTGAGCCGGTTTCATTTTACCACTGTTCCGGCGCTAGCGAGGCTTAGCATAAGCAAACCCGAACGCCTTGAAGCTTTAACGTTTGAAGATTGCAACGGTCTGCACAAGCTCCCGCGGGGTTGGCTGGACGTGCCGGGCGGCGTAACCGAGTGTATGTTTGTTGACTGCAATGGAGGCCCCGCGGTTGAGAACATCAGCTGGGGTCGTTTGTCCGCAGAGAGGGTCGTGATAATTGACAGCCCCTGGGTCTCACTCGCGCGCCTGGGCTGCGGTCACGTGCCCGTGATTGCCGGCGCAGCGATTGCCGGCCCGCCAACCTGCGGCGGTTCTGACTTATTCCTGCGCGAGACCAGCCCCGGGCAGTTGCGCCAGGCGCTGCTAGCAGACGGCCGGTACAAGCACACGCTGGAGCTGCGGGAGATCGAGGAACTGCCCAGGCTGGAGGGCCCCCGGTGGAACCGTTTGAAATTGCTGAATTGCGGGCCGCGTCTGTTCCCCTACGCCAAGAATATAAACTACAAGGCTACACAAGCAGTCGAGAATCTGACTATCGAGTGCGGCAGCCGGTGCCAAGACTTGACGGGCTTCTGGGTCTATCTAGAATGTGTGCTCGGGAGCCTAACGCTAACTTCTGCTGTTGACAGCAACGTGCCACTGACGCTGGAATGCAAGGACGCCTTGCCTGAGGATATGCAAGTGGACGAGATTGTGCGCAAGGATCTGGGGCTGTGGTTGGTAGGCTCCGTGTTGTCTCCGTCCCGCGTCTTGTCTGCTAACCGCTTAGGCAAGTTTGACGTTCTCACCATCTCGAACGTCACTTTGGCATGGCTAGACCTAGAGGAGCTTACTTGCGAGATACGCAAGCTGGTAATCGAAGCGACACGTCGGGTTCGGAAGCTCAAGGTGCTGACCTCTGCGCGCTTTAGTTGTCAAGAAATATTTAACGCGAGCGAATCGACAGTCATGACTATTGCTGGCCAAACGCTCCATCCACTGCGAAGCCTCCGCTTGTAGCAAAAAAAAAAGTTTGGCTTGCAAAAAGAAAAGAAAGAAAGCCCGTTCGGTTTCGTTTAAATGTGCTCTGGGAAATAAGGGCGAGCAAAAATCAAAAGAAAAAAAGAGAGAGAGAGAGAGAGAGAGAGAGAGAGAGGTGGGCTGCCTTTTCTTTTTTTTATTGGTATTAAAAAGCTTATTTTTTGGCCTTTACCACAAAAAAGAAATCCCCTCACCTGCCAATCCTCCCCCCCCCTAAACCAACCAAGGCCCTTTGCCAAAATGTCGTGGCTTTCTCTTGGCCACTGCGCGGCAGAAACTGAGCTGCTGGTGGCCAGATACTGTTGGAACCCTACACCGGTGGCCGGTTATGTCTGGTGGGGGGATTCTGCAGTCGTACACATGTTAGCATGGCCGGAAATGAGTGGTGGCTGGTTTTCTACTAGCTATATTAAAACATTCCGGCATTTGATTTGGTTGGTCTGCAGAAAAAAGCTGGGGAGACGACGGCGGGCGGGGAAAAATTTAATACACTTTGCAAATTTCCCCGCCCGCCAATGTTTCCCGATTTTTTTGCTGTTCACGCTTAGCGTACTGCCGAAATGACCAAACTTTTTTTTCCAAAGTTCCGGAACCCGGTGAATTTCGCGACAAAGTAGCTTTCGGCCGCAAACTTCGGCAAGTTTGCGCAAAATCTTCTAGCCGAATTTTGCGGCTACCGACCGGCTTTTTTTTGAGTGAAGGACATTTCGGCAATACGGTAAGCTTGAACAGCAAAAATTTCGGGAGAGATTGGCGGGCGGGGAAAAATTTGTGATTTCTGTAATTTTCCCCGCCCGCCAAAGTTTCCCGATTTTTTTGCTGTTCAAGCTTAGCGTACTGCCGAAATGACCAAACTTTTTTTTCCAAAGTTCCGGAACCCGGTGAATTTCGCGACAAAGTAGCTTTCGGCCGCAAACTTCGGCAAGTTTGCGCAAAATCTTCTAGCCGAATTTTGCGGCTACCGACCGGCTTTTTTTTGAGTGAAGGACATTTCGGCAATACGGTAAGCTTGAACAGCAAAAATTTCGGGAGAGATTGGCGGGCGGGGAAAAATTTATGATTTCTGTAATTTTCCCCGCCCGCCAAAGTCTCCCGATTTTTTTGCTATCAAGTTTAGTCAAATGCCGAAATGACCAGATTTTTTTTTTCTAATCTGCCGGAACCCGGTAAACTTCACGACAAAATAGCTGCTGGTCGACTTTTGCGACAAAATTGTGCGAAACGGATTTTGACGGATTTTGCGGCTACCGACCGGCTTTTTTTTAGTGAAGGACATTTCGGCAATTGGTTAATTCGTGATAGCAAAAAATTTCGGGAGAGATTGGCGGGCGGGGAAAACTTAATACACTTTGCAAATTTCCCCGCCCGCCAATGTTTCCCGATTTTTTCGCTGTTCAATTAAACTCATTGCCGAAATGACAGATTTTTTTTCTAATCTGCCGGAACCAGGTAAACTTCACGACGAAATAGCTGCCGGTCGTCTTTTG
This sequence comes from Paulinella micropora, assembly GCA_019918135.1. Classification (NCBI taxonomy): domain Eukaryota; phylum Cercozoa; class Imbricatea; order Euglyphida; family Paulinellidae; genus Paulinella; species Paulinella micropora. The sequence goes on from WBZZ01003326.1 coordinate 38,574, forward strand.
CGGCAAAATTGTGCGAAACGGATTTTGACGGATTTTGCGGCTACCGACCGGCTTTTTTTAGTGAAGGACATTTCGGCAATTGGTTAATTCGTGATAGCAAAAAATTTCGGGAGAGATTGGCGGGCGGGGAAAAATTTATGATTTCTGTAATTTTCCCCGCCCGCTAAAAATAATTCCTTTCTTTACACTGGCCGGGCTTTCCCCCGCCCTGCCCCCCCTCGCGGGTGACGAGATCCCGCGAAGGCCAGAGCCCGGGCGAGCAGGAGAGAGAGAGGAGTGCGTCTTTGTCCGCCGGCGGACCAGAGGAAAAGCGTACCCCCCCCCCTGATGAGGTGTGCCGTAGCTGCTCTTGCTGAAGAAAAGTGCAGAGGAGAGTAGTAGGGATTGAAGAGCCAGAGTGTTGTGGGGGCCCCCAGCACCCGCGATCCGTAGTAGCCGCGTCCTGCTGCTCGAGGTACAACACACCAGCGCAGCTAGCCAGTGCTAGCTCTAGCGCAGGTCCTTCCTACCAAGCCACCACAGAGAGCTGGCGCTGCCCTGCGCGGCCGCTCGCGTGAACAAGTCCTTGGCCGTGGCAAGGTCCTTGGCCACCCCGCCGTCGCCAAAATAATACAGTACGCCCAGCTTACGCAGGGCGTCGGTGTTGTTCTGTGCAGCCGCTCGTCTGTACCACTCCATGGCCTTGGCAGTGTCTTGTGTCACGCCCTGGCCCCTTCCGTAACAAAGACCGAGCAGAAACTGAGCGTCCGCATGGCCCTGCTCAGCTGCCCGCGTATACCACTGCGCTGCTAGGGCCAAATCCTGGGCCACACCAGCGCCTTGCGCGTAGCAGAGCCCGAGGTGGCACTGGTAACGGGCGTCGCCTTGCGCGGCCGCCTGGGCGTAGCGAGCCGTCCTCGCCCTCCACCTAGCGCTTTGGCTCTGAGCCATGTCCAAAATCCGCCGGCGGGAGAAAAAGTGAGTGGTATCTCTTTACCTAGCAGGAACAATAAGCGCGACAACTACCTTGGCCTCCTTCTCCCTGGCGGATGGGCTAGGGAGGAGAGCGGGAGAGTGAGGGGGGTTAGCCCTTCTCCCCCCTCCCCCGGCCTTAATTCGCTTGTACTGAGCACGCAGAGGCGGGCCCCCCTGCACGCGCGCAAAATACGGTCGCTGGTCTTTTTTGTCAACAAATTTGTCGGTGTCCACGATTGTTTCAAAAAAAACACACAAGTCTCTCCTTCCTTTGGCTTGCACCGCTCTTCGTTTTCCCTGCCCCCCCCCGCAGCTAGTATCTAGCAAACAGCTTTGACGTTGGCACGCGCTTCTTGACTTTGCGTTTCGAGTCTGATTTAGCTTCGACAGCGCAGCACGATCCGTGTTATTAAAAAAAACAAAGCAGCCACTGCGCTCTAAACTTTTGTTGTTTACTTTTTTCTTTTAGTCTTTTCCTCCTGCCGTACCGACTCTTGCCCGCTTCTTGCACGTAGCGATGTCCAGCTTTCCTCCACATCCTCCTCCGAGCCAAGCCTAGTAGCCCTGGACCAACGGGTAATTAATTTACGATTTTCCCTACACATGTCTTGCGTTTCATGTCGCTGCCGGTCAACCTGCAATTCAAGCGCTGCTAACCTGCCGGCAAGCGTGATTGGCATTTCATATCGCAACCTGTCAAACTCCGATTCAAGCGCTGCTAACCTGCCGGCAAGCGTAGTCGGCACGGCACTGCCAGCACTGACTCTCCTGTATTCTGCTGGGAGTTGGTACTGCAAGGCACCCCCGCGTGCTACCGATTGCAGCCGCTCCCAAAGAGACGAGCCCACCTCGTCGTTCGCGACGGAAACCTTGCTCTGGCTACCGTCACATCCGTAGGTCACAGAAACATACACTGCAGAGGGCAGGTACACCCAGCTAGGGCTCCCGGACTTGTACATGATTTGAAGCAAGCAGTCGCCGATTCCGTTGCTTGTCAGGTTCGGAGATATAACGACGCCGGCCTGTTGTGTATATTGCTGGTGTCTCTGGCACCCACAAACGACAAGGAACTCATCCCTCCATCGTGTTGGCCTTTGCAAACATCTTCTCTGCATCTCTGCCGGCGTGCTGGGTATTAAACTGAGCGAGAATCCTTGGGGTAACGACAAGGGGCAGCCGCCGCCGTCCGAAAATGATCGCAACGTTTGGTGGAACATAACAAGCGCGTCGTTGCACGCCGCAAAAGAGAGGCCCGACGCGGCGTTGCCCTCTCGGGCAGGGTACACGATCGAGGTATAGCCCAGGAAGCGAACTCTGTACACAATGGACAACAGGGCGCGACCAAAGTCATTCTTACAAAACTCCGTCACGGCGTCTGCGGCCTCTTGTTGGCGGGCCTTGGCTGCCCCGATATAAACCCAACAGGCGCTATCGCCAAGCTCTTCGTCGCTAACAATGCGCGAAGAAAAACTGCGCCACGCGCCATTATTTCTGCGTAGGTACAGCTTCTTTTCAGTCGCCGTGGTTTTGGCTGTTGTGCGGTCTGCTTGGAACAGCCGTGCTAGCAATGGCTGGCGGTTTGCTTCAGAAAGCTTGCGGTCTGCTTCTGTTTGAGAAAGCTTGCGGTCTGCTTCTTCCACTAGAATGGCAAAAGCCTGTGGAGTGACGGGCTCGAGTCTTACGAACGTGCCTGCCATGACCGGCAAGAAAACCCAAAAACCGGTCGCTGTCTTGTTGTTTAAAGTACGGGTTGCAGTGTAGTTCCGTGCACATTTTTCAGACAGAAAACACCACCACCACAATAACGTTTTATTTCCCCCCAGGCCCAAGCGCCTGATACCTCCCTTTTTTGGGAGGGGCACATCGGCGCTGTTGTGCGCCCCCCCCCCCTTCCCATTTCATTCATTACCGAAGAGGGAGTGGGGGGGGGCCTACAAAAGCACCGAGCACTAATTTTTTTCCCCGCCCGCCGTCGTCTCCCGAATTTTTTGCCAAGCAACCCATGCCATTGCCGAAATGTCCTACACTCAAAAAAAAAGGCGCGATGGTGCTACTCTTGACATCTTGCTTGGGCCTGGCGTGCCGGCTCGCCAACGCGCTCTTCGCGCCCTCACAGCGCAGCGTTCGCGCCACTTTTTCTTTCTTTTGATTTTTTTTAAACTGTGTCCTAAAAAAAGTGAGAGAACAAATGGGGGAGGGTCTGGGAGGGGGGGAGTGCAAGAGCATGTGACCAAGGAAAGAAAAGGTTTGTTGTTGGCCGCCATTTTGATCGACCCTTAAGATTAAAAAAGAAATGCAAGAAGAGCACTGTTCGTAGTTCACGCAAGAAGAAGTGCCTTATAGCATGGAGTTGGCGGGGGACCCGCCGCCGCCGGGCCTGTCCGGCGCGCCGGGGCCGACTTTTGTACTAAATAACGAAGCGGGCGACACCTTTACCCGCGCGCAACTGCGGGCCGCGCTCGACTTTCTGACTAGGTACGCCCGCGACAGCAACGCGCGGCTGCTGTTGCCCAGCAGTCAGCGCGGCTGCCTGCTGCGCCTGGCGCGGTATTGCGACTGGGCGTTCGAACTCATAAACCAGTGGTGGGACAAGAGAACCGTGCTGGTCCGGTGCAGAAACTGCTGGTCGCGCAGGCTAGCGGCGCCGCCGCAATCTCTGCCTGTGCCACCCGAACTGTTTGACGAGATCGCCCAGAACCTGCCTACGAACGACTCCTGGCAGCAGTTCTCGCACTGCTGGCAGCTGTTCGGGCCTGCAGACTGGCTGAGGCAGGACCTGGTTCTTCGCGTCTTCCGCCAGTGCTTCAACGCGCAAGTCGACAGCGACCTGTTGCGGGAGCTGCACGAAGCGCGGGACAACCCGGACGGGCTATTGCAGCTCTGCACTGACGTTTGGCCGCCATTGGTGACGGGGCGTTTGCAGCGCGCAGTGTATGCCTGCCTGCACCGCGCGTGCCAGAACGAGGCGCTCAGGCGCAAGTACCTGGACGTCGGGTCCGAGGTAGTGCTGGACCTAGAAAATCTACCAGAGAGCCTGTACTCTGCTTATCTATTCAACGCCGAGCTGCCCGCAGGGAGCCGCCCCCCGCAAGCCCTAGTGGTTTACAGCCTGCCCGGCACCGAAGAAGCTGGAATGTTTTTCTGGAACTTGTTGGAGGATATCAGGACTCCCGGCTCTTGGCTAAACCACGTGCGTCGCGTGGAGCTGCACTTGGGTCGGGGCGGCGTTGTCCAAGGGGCCGGCCAAAAAGACACGTGGCTTGATTTCGAAGACGTGCCATTAGAAGAAATCAACATCAAGTACCACACGGTCGCCCCGGGCTTGCTGGGCCAAATTAGTTTCACTAATGTGCAGGCGCTAGCGAGGCTCAGCATAAGCGGGCATAAACGCCTTCAAGCTTTAAAATTTCAAAATTGCAACGGTCTGCACAGGCTCCCGCAGGGTTGGTTAGACGTGCCGGGCGGCGTAGTCGAGTGCACATTTATTGACTGCAATGGAGGCCCTGGCGGCGTCGTCGACAACATCAACTGGGGTCGTTTGTCACCAGAGAGTCTCGTGATAATTGACAGCCCCTGGGTCTCACTCGCGCGCCTGGACAGCGGTCACGTGCCACTGGCCGCCGGTGCCGTGATTGCCGGGCCGCCAACTTGCGGTGGTTCTGACCTAGTCCTGCGCGAGACAAACCCCGAGCAGTTGCGCCAGGCGCTGCTAGCCGGGGCCCGGTACAAACACGCGCTGGATCTGGAGGGGATCCGTGAACTGCCCAGACTTGAGGGCCCCCGGTGGAACTGTTTGAAATTGCTGGATTGCGGGCCGCGTGTGTACCTCTACGCCAAGAATATTAGCTACGTTGCTACACAAGTAGTCGAGAACCTGACTATCGATTGCGGCAGCCGGTGCCAAGATTTCACAGGCTGTTGGGTCATACTAGACTGTACTCTCGGGAACCTAACGCTAACTTCTTCAATTGACAGCAAACGCTCCGTGCCATTGACGTTGGAATGCAAGTATGCATTACCTGAGAATATTCAAGTGGACGAGATTGTACGCAAAGATCTGGGACTGTGTTGGGTAGGCTCTGTGTCTCCCTTGGACGTGCTGTCTGCTAACCGCCTAGGCACGTTTGACAGTCTCACAATCTTGGACGTCACTGTAGGAGAGCTAGACCTACGGCAGCTTACTTGCCAGATCCGGGAGCTAATAATCGAACCGAAACGTCGGGTTCAGGAGCTGAGGTTGCTTATGCCGCCGGCCTCTGCGCGCTTCAGGTGCCAAGAAATATTTAACGCGAGCGATTCGACAGTCCTGACTATTGCTGGCCAAACGCTCCATCCACGACAAAGTCTCTACCTATAAAAATTAGCAGCCGGTTTGGCAAAAAACAAGAAAGCCCGTTCTGTCCAAAGGTTTATTAAAAAGCTTATTCTTGGCCTTTACAAAAATCCCCTCGCCCCGCCGGTCCTTTCCCGCACAAACCAAGCCAAGGCCGTTGCCAAAATGCCATGGCTTTTCCTTGGCCACTGCGCGGCAACAATTACTGGTGGCAGGATTCTGCCTCCGTTGGAACCCTACACCGGTGGGCCAAACGTCTGGTGACAGGATTCTGTTGCCAATTCTGTTGGGCACACTACACCGGCGACCGGGAGTTGATTGGGTTTTCTAGTAGCTAATTTTTTTTAGAACGTTTCGGCATTTGATTAGGTCTGCAGAAAAAAAAGCTGGGGAGAGATTGGCGGGCGGGGAAAAATTTCAATCGCGGGATTTTTTCCCCGCCCGCCAATTTTTCCCCAGCTTTTTTCTTGGCGAAGCAAACCAAAACCAATGGCCGAATGCTTTCGAAAAAAAACTTTTCCTCTACACCGGTGGCTGGAACTGTCTGGTGGCAGGATTCTGCTGCGTACACAGGTTAGCACACTACACCGGTGGCCCACAATTACTGGTGGTGGGTTTTCTACTAGCGAAACTGAAACATTGGTTTGCAAAAAAAAATAAAAATAAATAAATAAAAAATAAAAAAAAGCTGAGCGAGGATCGGCGGGCGGGGAAAAATTTCAATCTCAGGATTTTTTCCCCGCCCGCTAATTTTTCCCCAGCTTTTTTCTTGGCAAAGCAAACCAAAAATTATGTCCTACACTCAAAAAAAAGGCTTCCGCGACAATCCAATTTGCGGCCAAATTTTACTCTCAATTAAGGTGTTTCGCAAAATACGGTCGTTTTCCCGGCAAATTTACCGGGCAACTGATTGTCTCAAAAAAGGTCCGGCCCCCCCCCCTCCTCCTGCCTTTTTTTTGCTTGCTGGTTCTCCCGGCCCCCCCCCCTCGCACAATTGGCCCGCGTCTTCTCGGCCAAATTGACCTTTCCCAAATTTTTTGTGCCTGTGCCTGGCAACCGTATAAAAGACAGGTGCAGCAGCCAACATGTCTCAAGAGAAATGTTCGGGGTGCTATACTGGAGGTGCCGAAATCACGGACGAACAGCTGCGGGAGGCTCTGAGAAGACAACCAAACCTCAACAAACTTGTTCTCGCCGACTGCCAAAACATCACGGACAAGGGCCTAGAACACGTGGCAAAAGAGGCCAAGAAGCTCGAGGAGCTGAATCTCAGTAACTGCAAGATCGGCATGACTGGTCTCGACTACGTCAAGGCTATCGGAACGCTGCAAAAGCTACATGTCGAGGGTTGCCAAAACGTTCCTGCGGAATACCTCGAAGACTTTTGCAAGGCACGCCAACGTTGCACGGTTTTTGATAAAACAGGAGGCAAGACTTGGGCATTGTTGCAAGCTGAGCGAGAGGCGTCTAGGCAATATTATGCAAATAGCTGTTTGCCAAGGTGGGGCCATTGAATCTTTTTTTCGGGCGAACCGGTTGGCTTGAAAAAATAAACGAGTTCTCGCGTGACCAATCGTAATTAATTTAATAAATATGTGGCCAGAGCTGCATCAAGCTCTTTTTTTTGTGCTCGCACCTTCCTGATTTTTACAGGATCTGGCGCTCATGATCGGTCACCTCGCGTTCACCGTGCACGAGGCTCGGCCTTTCACGGCTCGGCCTTTGGCGGCTGATAGGCGTGCCGGCCCCGCTCGACGTGCCGTCCATCCCGCGGTGGTGCAGGTCGGCCCCGGACGACGCGAAGTGCACGCCGTCACTCGAACCTTCTTGGGGCTTGTGTGCACGGTGCCAGTACCAAAAGCCGGCGCCCAGGATCAAGAGCACGCCGACGGCCGCGGCCGCACCGCAGACGATTTCCTTCCAGCCGAGTTGCGGCGACTTCTTCACGACCGCCTCCGCCGGTGGCGGCGGCTCGACGTCGCCAGTACCACCGTTGCCGACGAGCGTCAGGCCGAACGTTTCCCGCTGCGAGAGCGCCGCGGCGTAGCCCGGCTCCCCCTCGGCGGCCGCGGGTGTGCGGCGGCGGAGGCTGGGCAGCCGGTTGTACCAGGCGGGTAATGTCGGTTCAGCAGGTGCCCACCGCGTGACACCCTCGTGGGCCGGGCCGGTTGGAAGCGCCAGGACCGTGCGGCGGCGCCGGCCGTTGACGCCCAGGTACTCCACGGCCACGTTGAAACTGAGCTGCACCAGCACCTCGGTGGAGTTGTAGTCGGGGACGGGCAGGTCGGCGCACAGCACCACGACGTTGCTGACGGGCGCGTTGGGCTGCAGCACGGTGAAGTTTTCGGCGGTGTAGGTGGTGCCGTTGATGACGAAGTCGAGCCCAGCCTGCTCGTTCAGCGTGACCTTGCTGACGATCACGTCCTGGCCGGACCTGACGTAGCCGACAAAGCACAGGCGCGTGACCGCCGTGGATTGATTGCTGTGCGCGAAGAACACGGTCGTGGTCGCGATGTCGGCGGCGTCGAGCTGCAACGTCGTGGACCCGGCCAGCCGCGCCATGAGCTGCAGCGCGTACGACTCGTTGACGGGCAGCGCGCCGCCCCGCAGGCTGTTGCTGGCCAGCTCGATGGCGCAGAACTCCTGCGCCGCAAAGGCCAGCTCCACCTCGCGCACGGCCGTGACGGCGCAGCCGCCGGCGATGTGGCTGAGGGCCTGCGTCATGCCCGCGCAGCTGGTGTCGTGCGGCACCGTGATGGTCGTTTGCACCGGGTCGCACGTGCCGAGCACAAAGGCGGCCTCGTAGTACTGGAAGCACAGCCCGTCGTACGCGGACTGGCGCGCCAGCGAGCTGTCGCAGTTCAAGGGCGAAGCGTCGGTGGCGCTGGCAACGGACACGTTGCTGACGTTGCCGGCTGACAGTACATTGGCGCCTACGGCGCCGACGTACGGGTAGTTGGCGGCCGTGACGTAGGACACGGTGCCCCTGAACTCGTTGCCGAGGCGCGACACCGAGAAGGACAGCACGAGCGACTGCAACGCCGGCACGTCGTAGGCCGGCTCCACGGTGAAGTTGTAGTCGCAGCTGCCGGGCTGTGCATTGGGCGGCGACGACTGGTCGGCCAGCGTCGCGTGCACGGCGTAGTCGCCCGCGCCGAAGCGCCACGCGGGCTGGAAGCTGCCGTCGTCGGCCAGGTTTTGGTACAGGACACCCGCACTGTTGCGCACGGTGACGTTGGTCGTGAGCGCGCCCGGCAGGTTGTCGCGGCCCAAAGGCCCCGGTGTATAGAAGGCGCCGCCGCCCGGCAGGGTCGTGTCGGTCTCGCCGGGCGTGGCGATGCGCACGGTGCGCGAGGCCCAACCCGTGCCGCCGAGGGTTGGCGGGCAGTTGGAGAACTCGGGCGGGGTGTCGTCCTCGACGACGCCGGTGATGGTGCACGACGCCGAGTTGCCCGCCTCGTCGAGAATTGTCACGGTGGTCGAGGTGTTGCGTTCGCCGTCCAGCGTGCCGAGGTTGACAACCGCGGTGCTGTTGCGGCTGGCGCCGCCGGCCAGGTACAGATTGTCGCCAAAGTGCAGCGTGAGCGGCGCGAAGGTGCAGTTAGGCGTGAAAACAGTACCGCAGCTCGACGTATACAGCACCAACGGCGCGGGTGGGCAGTCGAAGAACACGGGCGGCTCCGTGTCGACCAGCGTCAAGGTCAGCGTAAACGTGGCGTGGTTCGCCCGCTCGTCGTAGGCCGTGAAGTTGAACACGTTGGTGCCCAACGCCAGCGTGTGGTCGAGCAGCAGCGCGAGCGTGTCCAGGTACACGAGGAAGTGGTCGGCGTAGAAGGCGGCCCCGGCGCTGCAACTGCCACCGCCGGGAAGTACACGGACCACGCGCTGTTGGCGGGGTCCGCGATCAGCGCGGCGCGCAGGTCGCCCGGCGCGGGCCCGGCGAAGCCCGTGAGCCAGCGCAGCGCCTGCAGGCGCGCACTGCCGGTCGCGGTGGCCGATGACGCGCCGCGGACGGTGACGTACGTGACGCCGACCGAGTCGAGCCAGTACGGCACGCGGAAGTACGCGCCCTCCCCGCTGCCGTAGTTGCTGGTCAAGATCCGCAGCGCGCTGTCGCCAAAGTGGTAGTAGTCGGTCGCGGGGTCCGAGCGCGCGTCGTAAGTCAGTGCGCCAGTAGCAGCGCAGGGCGTGGAGAGCTGGTTGCACAGCGCCAGCGGCACCACGTCGTCCAGCAGCACGAAGTCGCACGTGTCGAGCCGCACCACGTTGTTGCTGGCGCTCGTGCCGCTCCAGCCGCCGTTGAAAGGCTGCGTGTAACCCGCGCTGTAGGCCCGGACAATGGATGCGTTAGTCACGCCAAGGGCGCCGAGCACGGGGTGCAGCGCGAGCCCCGCGCAGCCCGCAAACGAGTTGTCGGTACAGCCGGGGCAGGGCGCGAAGGGCAGGTAGCCGGCGCCGCCGCCGGGCGCGCAGTACAGCGCCTGTACGGACGGCACGGGCACCGCGAGCGCGGCCGACAGGTTCACATAAGCGCCGAAGCTGGTGCCGAGCCCAGTGGCATCGGCGTAATGTGACGAGGCCAGCGTCGACAGCAGCAGCGGCTCCGTGGCGTTCGGGCACGACAGCTCGGGCGTGGCGCCGTCCAGCAGCACGAAGCGCAGCGAGCACGTGGAGTTGAGGCCCGAGTGCGCGTCCACGGCCGTGACGAGCACCGTCAGGTTGTACGGGATGAGGCGCACGTCGAGCTGCGGCAGCGTGCGCACAAATACCACCGACTGCGAGTCGCCGACCGCCAGGTCGTAGAACAGCTGCACGGCGGGGTCCGAGTTGTCGGTCACGTTGAAGAAGTTATTGACGTTGATCACGTAGCTGGCGCTGCCGACGACGATGGCCAGGTCAACTGCGGGGCAGCTCGTGAACACGGGCGCCTGGTTGTCCAGCACCCAGACCGCGAACTGGCAGTAGCCCGTGTTGCCATAGGCATCGTCGTGGCTGCGCGTGAGCACGTGGAACGCGTTCGGGCCCGTGTACACCAGCGGCTCGGGGATCGGGAAGGTCAGCTGCGCCGTTGCGTCGAAGTTGTCGACCGCGGTCGCGGTCGCGGACGTGCCGTTCCAGTAGTTGACGCCCGGCAGCGTCTCCACCGTCATGTTCGGGCACGTGAGGCGCGGCGCTTCCACGTCGTTGATCGTAATTTGTAGCACGCACGGCGTGGCCTGGTTGCCGCTCGAGTCGGCGCCGACCCACGTGAGCGTCGTGGTGCCGATGTAAAAGCGCACGCTCGAGCGTTGACGTCGGGCGCCTGTAGTGTGGACGATGGCTGTCGAAGGCCACGTAGCGCGTGGTTTCGGTTTCGTCTACGAGCGCCCGCGTGTAGTAGCCAAAGCGCATCGAGTAGTTCTGGCCGGGGTCGTTGCGGTACGCGATGGCCGTGCCGTTGAGCCACCGTCCAGCGCGCACTCGAAGTACGGCGCCAGCACATCCAAGACAGTCACGAGCCACGTGCAGCCCGGGTCCACGAAACCGCCGTAGCCCAGCGCGCGCACCGTGACCGACGTGGTCTGCGCCGCCGCGAAGTGGCCGACAGTTAGCGAAGTCGTGTTGAGGTACAGCGCGGTCGGAGTGCCGGTGGACACGAGGCGCAGCTGGTCAAAGGTCGTGCCCGGGCGGCGGTACACGCGCTCCGTCAGGTTCCAGGACGCCGCGCTCCAGCCGCAGGCAGTGCCGGAGTTGTTCACGACGATCGTGGCGTCGCTGAGGCACTGCAGCAGGTTGCCCTCGGCCCGCAGCGGTTCGCCGATGACCACGACGCCGGTGCGACAGAGGCGGAACGTCCAGCACGACGTCGCCGGGTTGTAGCTGCTCTCGAGGCCGAGCGGCGCGCACTGCAGGTCCGCGTTGACGAGCGTGTTGTTGGCGGCGAGCACGAAGGCCGCGAGCGCGCGGCTCGAGTTCTGGAACTCGCAGCCGCACAAGTCGAGGCGCAGCGCGTCGGCCGCGGTCGCGACGTTGGCCACCGTGTTGACGCACCTGCTGGGTACCACTCCAGCACGACTGCTCGTCGGGCAGCAGCAGCGCCGCCGTGACCTGCGTGGCGTTGAAGCTCACGTACGGCGAGCTGCTGGTGTTGCGCTCCCAGAAGCGGTAGCTGTAGTGCAGCGTGCCGACGCCGTTGGGCAGCACGTAGTACGTCGTGAACGTCGGGCCCTTGACGGCCGTGAAGTCGGGCTTGAGCGCGTCCACGCGCCAGCCGCCCGACTGGAGCGTCGTGGTCACGGTGCCGTTACTGCAGCGCGTGCCCTGCAGGTCCGACGTGTCCAGCGTGCACGGGGCGTCGGTGCACACCTGCAGGCAGCCGCCCAGCGGGTCCGGCGTGTAGCCCGCGCCGCACGTGCAGCCGGGGTGCAGCCCCAGCTCTCCGGGTGCGGGCTCACCTCGCACTCCTCCCGCGCGCCGTGCTCGCCGTAGAAGTCCAGCAGCCCGTCGCCGCAGAAGCCCGTGAGCGTAATCTGGACGTCGCAAGAGTCGGACGCGGGCGAGTACGGGGACGTGTCGCTGCCCACGACCGTGAGCGTGAACGGCGACTGCAGGAAGCTGAACGTGCCAATGTCCGGCGCCGTGGGCGTGTAAACGGTAGTGTCGTACACGCAGTTGTCCGCCACGCCGTGAAAGACGGACAGGTCGTACAGGCCCGACTTGACGGGGATCGTGCCGCTGGCGGCGCACGTGACCACGGGCTTCTCGCGGTCCTGCAGGTCGTACACGACGGCGCACTGCGCCTCGTTGCCCGCCTGGTCCGTCGCGGTCGCGACGCACCGCACCGCCTTGGTCGCGAGCGTGGCGTTGCTCCTGGCATTGGCGCACGTGACCGTGACATTCGCGGGCCCCTGCACATCGGACCGGAAGTAATCGATCCCGAAGCCCGCCCGCGTCGTCGGGTCCGCGCCGCAAACGCCGGCGTCCATGGCGGTGTCGTAGTACGTCGTGGTGCCGTTGACTTCCCTGAGCACGGGGCCGTTGTGCGGGACGCTGGCGCACAGCACCGAGGGCGGCTGCACGTCGTGCACGAACACGGTGCGTGCGCACGTGGCCCAGTTGCCCGACGGGTCGACGGCGGTATACGTCACGGTGTGCTCGCCGTACGCCAGCTCTTGCCCGAAGCCGTACGACGGCGTGACAAGCAAGAAGTCGCGCAGGCCCGGCGCCGCGATGTTGGCGCTTAGCACGGCGTTGTCGACGACGCGCAGCAGCGAGAAGTCGGCCCAGAACTCGTCGCTCATCGTGGTGAGCCAGAAGGTCGACGAGCCGACCGAGATGTTGAGTTCGCTGCGCGGGCCCGTGTAAAGCCCTTCGAAGCAGTCCAAGAAAGCCAGGCGGATCTTCGTCGACGACTCTGATTTCGAACGTGAGCGACAACGGCGCCGTGCGCTGCGCAACCTCAACCGGGGCGGTGGAGCTGCTGTTGTCCGCCGTGTCATACGCGTAGTCGTAGTAGCCGCCGTCGCGCACCGACGCAGTGACGGTGGTGACGCCGGGTACAGGTACAGCCACGTGTTGACCTGACCCACGACGCCGTACTCGTGGTACGGCACACTGAGCGTCGCGGGCGTGATGGTCTGGTTGCCGGCCGCGGTGTTGGTGTACAGGCCCTCCCATTGTGCCAGGCACGTGTAGTTGCCGCCGCCTATGCTCTGCCACACGGGCGGGCTACCGATGCCTATCTGCTGCGGGCGGCGGCGGCGTCGCGTAGTCATGTCGCCCGAGTTGTCCCCTCTAAAGGCTGTGCCAGCCGGCGCCGCTGCAGCCAGGCCGTGCCGGTGGGGTTCGGGTCCGCGATCTGGCCGCTGTCCACGGTATTGGGGGGCACGGGCGCGGGGGTCTGCGCGGCCGGGAACGTGAGGTGTTCGACCATCGGGGGCCGCGCCGTGGGCAGCGCGCCCGTGTAGTTTGTGATAGTTGTCCCCGCCGCGCCCAGCCCGCAGTACACGCCCACGTACTCCGCCGCCCAGCTGGCGCCGGAGGGCAGGAACTCGAAGTCGTAGCCGCGTTGTCGACCCAGAACCACAAGTCCATGGGGTGCATGCCAGCGAGCGCCGCGCCACGGCCCCGGGGTTCAACAGTAGCAGCGCGCCCCCGGTCCACACGTCGTAGGGTAACAAGTACGTCGCGTACAAGTTCTCGGCCATGGGGCCCACCGCTTGCGGCGCCCTGGTGTCGCGCACTTCGTAGTCCACGAGGCACACGGCGACGTTGCCCACGTCGTCGTAAACCGCGTAGCTGACGCGCAGCGACCAGCCCAACGCCAGCGCCGTGGCACCTCCCTCGAGTTCGGGCGGCGACGTAAACAGGGCGGGCAGGCGCAACCCGGCGGACGGCAGCAGTTGGCTGCCGGCGGACGTGCCACTGGCCCGCACAGCTCCGCGAGACTGCAGCGTGTAGTCTAGGTCGCAGCCCCACTGCTCAATGACGTACACCCAGGAGGAGGGCCGCGGGGGTAGGCGCAGAAAGTCGCGTCGCCGTCAACCGAGGGGTAGCAGCCGGTGGAGAAAGTAGTGAGGTCGTCGGGGCGGCCCGCGTCGCCCACGAGCGCGTGGCAGCCCGGCGGGCCCGACACATTCGCGTACACGGAACCCAAGTTGTTGTACGTGTCCACGCTATCGGTCGCGTCGGGCACGAGGTGGTACCAGGCGTTTGCGCGCAAGTGCACGGTGGCACAGTTGCCATCCGGGTGCGTGTCCGAGCTGCCCAGGAGAGTCGCGTTGAAGGGCGGGCAGGCCGAGCGCCCGGGCTGCGTGCGTTGCACGGCGCGCAGAAACTGGTGTTGCGCGCCAGTGGCGTTGAACCGCAGCTGCTCGGCGCTGAGCGGCGCGCTCAGGCCGCCTGCCTGCACTTCGTTTGGCTGCGTGTCCAGCAGCACGTGGTACGACCCGAACTGGGTGCCCGGGTACACGGCCTGGCGCGGCACGCCGTGGCGCGCCATGACGTCGGCCGCGACCTCGTCCCCGCGCGACACCCCGTTCGCGCCGCCGCAACTGACGGCCGGCGGCGTGTTGTCGATAATTAGGGTGAAGTTGCACCACGCCAGGTTGCCGGCCTCGTCGTACACGTCGGCGTGGACCGCGTACGTGCCGTCCGGCAGGTAGCGGCGCACGGGGGCGCCGGAACCGAAGGCGGTGGTGTAGTTCAGCAGCAGCGGGCCGAACCGCGACTCGAACGAGTACACGCCGCAGTGCGTGCGGTTGTCGTCGATGTTGTCGTAGCTGTGGTCGCACAGGTCCCGCGAGAACAGCTCCAGCAGCCTCAGGTCGTTGGTGCCGAAGCCCGCCGCGTGCCACGCGTCCAGAATCGTCTGGCTCAGGTTGCCCCCCGCAACGGTGTCGGCGCGGTGCAGCGGGTCCAGGTACGGCTCCGAGTCCTGGCCGCGCAGGCGCAGCTCGCGCCCGCCGGCGCACAGGCCGTAGCGGTCGAGGTTGGGCGGCGACGTATCGATCACGTTCACGGTGAAGTTACACTGCTGGACGTTGCCGGCCACGTCCGCGATCGAGTAGGCCACCGCCCACACGCCCTTGACATTTAGCACGTACGTGGCCATGCCGTAGTCGTACACAAACTGGCTGTGGTTCGGCGAGCCCAGGTCGACGGTCGAGGCCGAGCCGCCCGGCGGCGTGATGGTGCGGTACACCTCGGCCACGCGGTACAAATTCGGCGACAGCGGTGACGTGCAGTCGCACCACGACGGAACCGTGTAGCCGGGCGGGCCGTACGCGCCGCCCAGCGTGCTCAGCGACAGGAACGCGGCGTCGCTGTTGAGGTCGATGGTCAAGGCGCCGGTCGGGCAGTTGCGACTGATGGGCGCGCTCGTGTCCTGGCCGCAATTGGCGTCCGCGTGCACTACGCCCGTGCACACGCCCGGCAACCCGTTGGGGTCCACGGTGCTGCAGTTGCAGAAGTTGACGCCCTTGCTGGCGTTGGCTAGCCTGCGCCTGCCAATGGCTTGTGACGCCAGCACGCACTCAAAGCCGTAGCAATGCGCGGTTTGGTAGCAGTCGTTGTCGTTGATGAGGCGAGTGGTGGCCTGGGATTCCAGGCGCAGCGACGCGGGGAAGCGGACCGTGAAGCTCAGCGGCAGCCGGAACGTCTGGGTCACGTTCAGCATCAAGAACCTGGTCCGGCGCGTACAGTTGACGTCGACCGAACCCGACAGCCGCAAGTAGCCGTTGCCCTCGTCGTGCACCAGCAACGTACAATCTGTGGTGTAGCGCAGGTACACGACCTGCTGGTCCCAGCAGGGGTCACCCGACACCCTCGCAGTGGTAGGCAGGGTCTCGTTGCCGCAGAAGCTTTTGGAAACGAAGAACGGCGAGGTCGCCGTAGTAAAACCGCTCGGGGTTTCAATGTTCAGCATGATGGCGGGGTTGCCCTCGAGCTGGCCGAGGCCGGAGCCGTTGGTTAGGATCCTGGCCCTCCAGTTGACGCTTTGTGCAAAGGACAACCCGCAGGTCTGCCCCGACACTACGACGATGCCGAGTAAGGCCAGGGCGAGGGTGCTCATTTCTGGTCTGTTTTGTTTTGTGTGTATCTGTTTATTCTTTCTTAGCACCAAAAAAAGGGGGCGGTGCTAGGCACAGAAAGCCAAAGCGACGAGAAATGGAAATTCCCGGGGGGGGGGGGGAGAAGAGGGTAGGGGGGGGGGGCTGGCGCGCGCGGCGGCGTGTGAAAAGAAGAGGCCGGGAGGGGGGAGGGGCGCATGGAGAGAGAGAGAGAGGAGGGTGGGAAGGGGGGGAGGGGCGCATGGAGAGAGAGGGAGGGTGGGAAGGGGGGAGGGACGTTGCCGGAATTGTGTTTTCTTGGCCTTTTTCGTGCTTTTTCAGGGGCTTTGCGAAACCTTCTCCCCCACCCCCCAAAAGGTCGCGGGCTTCTTCACATTTCTCCCTCAATTCTTTTGCACGCCTAACTTTTTCTCTCCATTCGCTCCTGCCACACTGAGTACGTTGGTCACAAAAATCTTTTTAATCGGTGCAGCTACCCCCCTTTCTCCGTTTCATTGTTAATGCCTTTTTCCGAAATTGTCTCGACAACTGCGTATTACTGCTGCCAGGTCTTTATGGACCTGCAGTACTTCACCAGGCGCTCTGCAGATCCGGACGCACCTTTGCAAGTAAGGGTCGTACCAGTGATGATATTGGTCCCTCATGAGTTTGTCCTCCCATTCTAGTTTGGCTTTGAGTACGGACCGGTTCCTGTCTAATATGTGTTGCCTGCGGGGAACGTAGGCCGAAGACCACGGCAGGGGGCCCGCCAGCACTTCGAAAAAAGTGTAGACTAGGTTCCAGATGTCATCTCGCCAGCCGGCCGGTTTTTGATGGTGGCTGTCCGTGCTCATATAGGACAGCGTACCGGCCAAAGTGTTGGGGCGGCCGCCGGAGTCTAAGCCCGGAAACACCGAGAGCCCGAGATCTAGGAGGCACACACCCCCGTCGCGTGTGCGCAGCCCAATGTTCTGAGGCTTGATGTCTCGGTGTACAAACCCTTGGCCGTGCAGCGGCCACAATAACATTATAATCTGCGCTAAATGCTCCAGGGCGCGGCACTTGGCCGAGGGCTGCTGCAGCAAGTGTTCAAGCGAGTAAGGAATGAATTCCATTACTATCGCGCTGTAGTCCGTGCCCAGAACAAAAAGAAAGGGCTCGGGAAACAGTCCGATGGCGGTGCTTTCGTGGAAAAATAATTCTCGTTGGAAGTCGAATTCCTGTCTGTGCGCGGACCTGTCGCGTTTGGTGAACATCTTGATCGCGACAATGTCATGTGTAGGGTAGTCTAGCAGGCAGCCCGCGCGCCACACGTGTGCATAGCCGCCCCTGCCCGCTTCTTCTTGAAACCTAAAGAGGCCCAAGAGAGGAGGGCGGCCCGCGGAGACATGGCAAAACATACGGGGAGCAGCGAAAAAAATCTACTAAAGAAATAAAAAAAAAGACCCGTGCTTGGCTTTTTTTACTTTGCACAAGGGCCGCGGGGGGGGGGGGGAAGAGTGCACGGGCTGGCAACACACACAAAAAGAGGGAGGGAAGGGCGGGAACGGGGGGTGGAGAAAAGGGAGGCCAAAAAACCAGCACGAAAGGCGGGAAGGGCAGGAAAATGGGGGGGGGCCTTGCTTCTTTCGTTCTACTCCCCTTTCGTTCGTTTCCGCCTGGAGACAGAGCAGGCGGGAACAAAGAAAAAAGAAAGACGGAGGAAATGGCGGGGAGGAAATGGCGGGGAGGGTGGCTGGCACAGGAAGAAGAAAGCCGAAGCCCCCCTCAAATTTCTAGCACTATGAAGTACTTTTAAAAAAGGGGCGCTTTTGTTGTTTCTGGGAGAGAACACACACGCGAGAAAAAAAAACAAGATAATGTTCGCCAGACCTGAGAAAATGAGAGAACACACACACGAGAAAAAAAACAAGACACCGTTCGCCAGAGCTGATGAAGTGAGTGTGTGGGTTCCGCTCCAAAAGGATGATACAATTTCCGAAAGTGTCGACCCGCCGGTAAAAACAGAGTGATGCTAAGTCAGGCACGATCCGACTACCTAAGCCAAATATCTGCCGGTATGGAGGCACCCATGTTGCAAATGCTCCAAGAGAAAATAAAAGTCAAGGAATCCACCGTGGGCGAGGAGCTTCTTTCTTACTTGCAAATCTATATGGACTTTGACCCGGGTCGAGCTCTGCGATTTGCTACTCTCCAAGGCTCGCCGCGGGAGGCTTGCGCCAACAGGTTGCAGGAGCTAAGTTTACAGCCCCAGGTAGTGGACCCCGCCAGCCTCCGACAGTGCGTCAAAGACAAGAAGATTTGCCCCGCGCTGCCGTGCCTGACCGACCGGCGTGCAGTGTTCAGGTGGCCAACCACGTTTTTGACCTGCAGCGAGAAAGGCCACTAACCCCTTCCAAGACGCCATCGACTCGCTGAGCAAGGGCGGCGACGTGTTCCCGCTGCTTTTAGCGTCGTGCATGACGATAACGCCGGGCAGCACGGTTCAGGACGACGCCGTTAATTATTTCGAGGTGCCCGAGCCAGGCGCTCTGAGCACCAGCACCAGCGGGTTCAAGATAAAGATCTGCACGGTGGGCAACCCCACCATACGAAAAGAGCTGCTTGCGCTGTTAGCGACGGACAATGTGTGACGGTTCAACAAGGCACGGCCTTCACCGTGGCGGAACAAGTCGTGGTTCTAGCCAGTTACGTGTCCTGGATGAATAACAGCTACTACGGAGAGGAGCAGAGCGGCTCTCTGACGGTCTCGCAAGATGTCATCGGCGGCACCTTAGAGGAGAGCGCGCCACACAAGTCGTCCGAGAAATCCGAAGACACGTATTTCCGGTTCAACCAACACGACGGCAGTGTACAGCTTCTGCTGCCCCAGGAGACGCGCGCTCTGCTAACAAAGGCGCTGGATCTGGGCCGGGTCGAGCCCAACAAAAAGCAGAGCCCGATACCCGTGGCAGCAGAGCCAGCCAGTTTGTACACGTGCGTGGTAGCCGCAATAGTCCCGCGCGCCGAACAGGAAGAAGCAACTAGGGAGGCGGGCCTGCCAGCGCTGAACCAGAACATAACTACCACCATCTCGATTTCTTGTCCGCACGAAGTGAAAGCACGGGCCTTGCCGGGGGCAGCATCTTTGTGCGACGGGTGCCTGCAAAGGATTGCTGCCAGTTGCCGAGCGTCGACTCCGCCTTGGGCGCGCCCCGGTCCGTCTCCATCCCTATTTGCGGCAAGTGCCAAAAAGCGGTTGCGGCGAGCTTCTCCGGGTCCTGTTGCCGCAAATGCAAGCACGGCGGCGCCGAGAATTCTCTGTGCAAGGCGGGCGTAGCCTGTACTGTGTCGGTTTCCGGGTGCAGCGTTTGCAAACACGCAATGGACGGCGCGGCCACGAGGGGGTCGATCTCGGTCCCCCCCAAGGTCGCGGCGGGTCAGCACAGCGTCTCGCTCTCTCTGTGCGTAGATTGCCAGAACGGATTGACCACCGGAGCGGCGGCGGAGTCGAGTTGTGGCTCCCTGTGCAAGGCGTGCACGAAAGCCATGGCCGGCGCGGCCACGAGGGGGTCGATCTCGGGCACTCCGAACGTCGCGGCGGGTCAGCACAGCGTCTCGCTCTCTCTGTGCGTAGATTGCCAGAACGGATTGACCACCGGAGCGGCGGAGTCGAGTTGTGGCTCCCTGTGCAAGGCGTGCACGCAAGCCATGGCCGGCGCGGCGGGGGGTCGATCTCGGGCACTCCGAACGGCGCGGCGGGTCAGCACAGCGTCTCGCTCTCTCTGTGCGTGGATTGCCAGAACGGATTGACCACCGGAGCGGCGGAGTCGAGTTGTGGCTCCCTGTGCAAGGCGTGCACGAAGCCATGGCCGGCGCGGCGGGGGGGTCGATCTCGGGCACTCCGAACGGCGCGGCGGGTCAGCACAGCGTCTCGCTCTCTCTGTGCGTGGATTGCCAGAACGGATTGACCACCGAGCGGCGGCGGCAGAGTCTGTCTCCCTGTGCAAGGCGTGCACGCAAGCCATGGCTGGCGCGGTGGAACAGTCAGTCTCCGAGTGCTACGTTTGCATACAGGGGGACAACGCCGCAGGGGTTAAAAAATCCGTCTCAGTTTCCTGGTGCAGCAATTGCAAGAACGAAGCGGCCAAAGCGGGGGCGCAGTCGGTCTCTGGCTCCGTGTGCGACGTGTGCAAGGGCTGTGTGAGTGTGAGCGTCTCCTGCGACGTGTGCGCAGGTGCAGCTGCGAGCGGCGCGAAGTCTTCCTCTGTAAATCCACGCGCTGATGCGCCCGTCCAACCTCGGACTCTGTTCGAGGAGGCAAGTGAGTGCTTTCACTGCGGGGGGAAACTGTGCAAGGCCAACGAAATCGCTGGTCCTAACGCCGATCATCAAGGCTCGAGACCCGCGGGGCCAGGGGCGCGTGTTCAATCGGCTCCTTGTTTCGACAGCTTCGAAGTGACACACAACTCCGGCATGGGGCAAGAAATGCGTCTTCGGGAAGTCGGCACTTGCTTCGACAGCATTAGCTTGGAAAAGATACCCCCCTATTCAGCGCGGGGCTGTACCAGACCTCCCGTTCGGGCGGAGACCTCGTGTACAAGAAAGATGAACCCTACGCCGTGCCCAAAGAGTTTCTGGAGGACGGAGGAATCTTTTCACTCCCTATATTCTGATCCTGGTAGTAGTATTTTTCGTGTCCGGACTATTTCCGCTTTGGTTTTTGTTTTCGTCGTCAGAGAAAAGCCACACCCCCTCCCCCCCCCTCTGTAGACAAATGAGGCAAGGGCAGGCACGTTTTTAATTAAAACAAAAAAAAAGTTTTGCTTTGTTTGCTCTTGTTCTGTCGTTCTCTTTCGGAAGTGAGAAAGAATCTAGGAGCGCTCTATTTTTTCTTGTGGAAACCCTTCTTCCATCCTCTCGCTAGCCGAGAGGTTCTCGGCCGACTACTTACTTTCTCGCCGTTTGGCAGGAGCGATTCTTTTTCTGTAGCTTTTGCTGCTTCGTTTTCAAGCCTATCGAAGTGTCTAATTTGGCGCCTAGCCAAACGTTCTTCTTGGCACTTGTGATACAGCCAGTAGCTAACATACGCGAGCACACCAAAGGTGCCGATTGGTATTACTACGAGCACCAAGAACGCCAAGGCGTAGCGCACGATGTACTTGGTCGTCCAGACCGCGCGTTTCAGGTCGCACACGACGGGCACGTCCTTGTGGCCGTCGGTGTGCACGTAATCGCCGTGACAGGTGTGAAACAAATGGTTTTCTTTGTAACAGAACCCGCCCAGGATCTTGGGCCGGGTAAGCTTGCAGTCAGGAGCGCCGGGTGCTAGGCAGTCGAAGTCCAGCTTGGTCGTGATTTCGACGGTGCAGTCGACCGCCTTCTCAACCCATTTGCCTACGTCCTGGAAGAAATTGGACGCACCGTTCTTGAACGCGTCCCAGCGCGACGCAGAAAACGCCCGCACCACTGTGCTCCAAGCAGAGCGGCGGTCGTCCGGGAACTTCACGACGGGCACTCGTATGATCTCGTCTATGACGTACTCGCTCGGCACCGTCGAGCGCACGTAGCCGCTCACGACCGACTGGAACAGCCCGGCGTTGGCCAACGAGGCCCCGAGGTCATGGACCTCGTGGGACCAGCGGCCCCATCTGGCGCTGGCGTTCTGCAGCGCCTCGTCACTCACGTTAATCCTGCCTATTTCCCGCCGCGCCGCCGCCAGGTCGGTGTCGAAGTTCGACAGCACCGACTTGGTCTGGTTGAGGGTGGCCTCCAGCTGCCGGGTGAGCGCGTTGGCGTTCGCGGCCGATTCCGCAGGTACTCTTCGTTCTGGGCGAACGAGTACATGAGCACAGTCCGCAGGGCCGCGAGCTCTTGCTCCCAGCCATTCAGCAGGCCGCCAGGACCGTGGCGTTGCCGGCCTTGATTACGTCCTGCAACATGTTCGACGTCGCGGCGGCGGTCATAGCCGCTACCAGGGCCGCGACCGTGCCGGTGCCGGCCGCGCCCGTCTGCATCTGGAGCCACATGTGCTCGATCGTGCCGCTGGCCACGCCGCCCGCGCCGCCGGCCGCTGTCGCAAAGAAGCTGTCAACCGTCTGGGCGCCGGCCGAAATGTCGAGCGACAGCGACAGGCACTCCAGGGCCGGCTCACCCGACATTTGCGTGCCCACGACGACGCGCAGCCACAGCCCGCTCGTCCCGTTCGCGAGCGCCTCCGCCACCGTCGGGTTGTCGGTGCCCGGCACGTCGACGAAGTACAGTCCCTGCGCGGTCGGGTACGCCAGGTCGGACTGGGCCAGCAGCGTGTGGTTGTTGTCGCGCCACACCTGCAGCCGCATCGGTCTCGCCGCGCCGGCACCCGCGTCCAGCCCCTGGCGGAAGCGCAGCCGCAGCCCGGGCTCGCCGGCCACGGGCGAACGGGGTTCTACTTGTGCACTGCCGTCGATCGGGCACCAGGTCGCGACCTCGTCGCGGCGCGCGAAGCTCGTGCCCGGCACGTCGAAGCTCAGGCGCGACGACCAGTTGAGCGGCCGCAGCGGGAAGCGCCCGTCCGCGCAGCCCACGTTGTCGAGCGTCTCGCCGCCGAGAAAGTTCAACGACGGCCACCAGTGCGTGCGCAGCAGCCGGCACAGCGGGCCCTCGGGCGCGCCGTTCTGTTCGCAGCGCCTGCGCTGCCACGGCACCCCGTTCAGCAGGCGCTTGCGCGAGTCCACGGGCGAGCGGCCCAGGCGCGTGGGGTCCAGGCGCGCGCTCAGGTGCTGGCGCTTCCAGAACTCGGCCTGCGTTTCGCCCTGCACGGTCGCGCGGTTGCTCAGGTGGTGCGGCACGCAGTCGCTCACAGCAGCGGCAGCAGCACAGCCGTCGTCGCCGGCGGTAGTGCAGCCGAGCGGGAACAGCAGGTGCCTGTTCTGCTCGACGGCGCCGCGCTCGTCCTCGGGGAAGAACATGACGTAGTCGGTGTAGCGCAGCGCCTGGTTCGGGTGGCCGCTGACCTCCTCGGGCAGCACGTCGTACACGTAGCTGTAGTTGTCGCGGAGCCCGCACCAGTGGTGCAGGCACGACAGGTAGCCCAGCACCAGCACCGACTCGGCCGGCAGCTGGTGCGGCACCAGCACGCTCAAACTTTGCGTAAAGGTCACGCCCGAGTCCAGATTCTTCAGCTGCAACGTAAATCTCTGGCGCGTCTCCACGTGCCTGAGCTGCCACAGCGGCAGGAGCCTGGCCGTGCTGAAGCCGGCCGTCAGCGTGTCGCAGTTGGCCACGTCGGGCGGCACGGTCCACGCGCTGTCGCCAAGCGCGGGCGGGACCTGCGGGGCGCGCAGCCTCGCGGGCGCACGGGTAAAGAACGGCCGCGGCGACATGTCCACGTCGTCGGGCAGGTCGCCCGCCACGTCGATCAGCACCTGCGTCATCTCGCGCTGGCGCAAGAATCGTGTCGCCTGCTGCGCCGAGTAGAAGAAGACGTACGGCAGCGTGGCGGCGTTGGTCGTGTTCGAGCGCCGCCGCAGCAGCGCCGACTGGGGCTCGATGTCGGCCCAGTGCGTGGAGCAGTACTTGTACTCCTCGTTCGACGGCTGCCGCACGTTCTGCCAGGGCCCCAGCCGCGGGACGGCGTTTGGCTCCAGCTGCAGCGCCAGCTCCAGCAGGTTGCTGTTGAAGAAAATACGGCCGTCGGGCGCGCTCTTCACGGCCGCGGCGCACCACACGCGCAGCAGCTCGCTGAGCTCCTGCTCCGACGTGACCGTCTCTTTGCGCGCGCCGCGCGGCAGCCAGCCGCCGTAGAAGTCGTCGGTCAGGTCCGTGCCCACGGCGGGCCCGCACATATCTGTGGTTGGCTCCACCGCGGCCTCCTCCGCCGCGGGGGTCCACGGCGGGGTGTTGGCTTTGCGCAGGCAGCGCGACCGAGTTACTTCCAGCCAGCAGTGGCAGGCGTTGTCCGGGCGCGGCGCGTCTGTGCCGAGCGCGGGCGGCTCGCAGCCGGGGGCCCGAGCAGCCCCATGATGTCCCTGAACGTGAACCAGTTGTCGCTCTGCTCGAGCAGGAACTGCGGGTCGCAGAAGAAGCGCATGGTGTTGAGCAACAACCAGCGGACGCGGCCCATGCCCGAGTTCACTGCGTGCTGTCCGTTGAGCTCGTTCGCGTAGCGCGCCAATTTCCCGGCCTCGTTGGCCTGGTTGCCGAGGGTCTTGTTCCAGTATTCGGCGATCGTCAGCGGCTCGCCCGACAGCAGCCAGGAAGGGTTCAGGTCCTCGGTCGTGGGTGTGTAGGTCTCGTAGTTCCAGCGGACCTCCGGGTCCTGCAGCGCCCACTTGTACAGGTCATCTATGGTGGCGGCCTGCAGAAAGTCTGAAAGCAGGGTGTCCTGCTCGAACTGGATTACTGTTGTGAAGCGGAACCAGTACGGGTCGCTCGGGTCGTTCACGCGGGCGAAGCCCAGCGGCGGCACGCCGCCCTCCGCCAGCAAGTGCGTGTTGGACCGCTCGGCGGCCTGCTCGGCATAGGCGAACAGCATGGCCGCGAGCGCGCGGCGCGAGCGCTCCGACGTCTGCAGCTCGCGCACCTCGGCCAGCGTGGCGCGGGCCATGTCGAGCAGCCCCGCCAGGTCCACGGTAAACTCGCCCATCAGCGTGCTCTGCACCCTGCTCTGCGCCAGCAGCGCCAAGAACAACGCCTTCACGGCGTTGGTCTCCTCGTTCATGGACCCCTCGAACGTCTGCAGTTCCAGGAAAGCCGCGTTGGTGGTCCTGTTGAAGTCTTGGAGCATGGACTTTTCGTGGCGTACGAACGCATCGATCTTCTCGTTCAGGAGCAGGAAGTCCTGCGACGTGTCATTTACCTCCTTCGCCCGGATGTTAAGCGTGTGGATGTTCAGCAGCAGCCGCTGCAGCGTCTTGTTCTGCTGCTTGCCTACATTTGAGAGATTCTGGAGCGCGCTGTCGTAGATCTGCGCCGTCTTGTCCAGCGTGGCCTGCATGTCTGTCAGCCCCTTGAAGCCGTTGCTGAACGCGCGTGCAAAGTCTTGATGGGCCTTGTCCGAGATGGCCTCTGTGATTCTCTCGTCGTAGCAGTTGCCCGTGCCGGGCGTGTCCCCGACGTGGGGCGCGCCCATCGTGCTCGCAATGTCGAGGCAAACGCCCGGCGACGACGCCGTGCCGCCGCTGGGCACCGCACAGTACTGGCCGACGTCGCACGCTTTGGCGCAGCTCAGGGGCGCGCCGCTGTACAGGGCACGCTTGGCCGTGGCGGTGCAGTTGGCGATGCCCACCATGCAATTCGTGTCCGAGGCGCCTTGCAGGCACATCCTGCTGTCTATGCAGAACCTGAACAGCTCCTTGGACATGAGGTTGTACGCGTAACACACGTAACGACCGGGAGATTCGGCGTTGAGCTCCTTGCATTCCGCGTCTCCGTCGGGGCAGGCCTGCACGCCGTCCGACACCTGTTGCAACCGGCGGCGCCGCCCGCCGTTTTGCTCGGCCTGTTCCTGGAGGACCTGCAGCGAGTAATCCGCCAGCGCCGACTCACGTTCGCTCGCGCCCGCCAGCTGCGCCTCGTTCTGCAACTGGTTGCACACGCTGAAGGTGCGTGTGTTCGAGCCCTCCGGCACGTAACCCAGCAGGTTGCGTTCTACGACTGACTCGGGCGGTGCCACGGTCAGGGTCCCCTGCAGCAGGCCGCGCAGCCCCGCGCCGATGGCCGCCCCTTCGACCTGAAACTGTAAGACGCCCTCGGCCTGGCTGGAAGGCAGGTCATCCTGGTCGAAAGAAAGCTCGAGCAACGTGGAATCCCCGCCCTCCGAACTGCGGTAGCTGGACACTACGTTCAGGGCTCGGCAGACAGTCGCCAGCACGGCCAGCGCTAGTAGCATGTGGGCAGGGGCGCGCGAATTAGGACAGGAGAAGCAAAAAACCAGAGAGAGAAACAAAAAAGGGGGGTAAGGGAAAATAAGAGAGGTGCGGGTGGGAGAGAAAAAAAGAGGTGCGAGTGGGGATTGCGGTCAGAAAGGGGTTTGCTTTTGAGAATACCAGCAAAGAAACTACGGGGCCAAACAAAAAGAAAGATCCTCCCCCCCCCCAAAAAAAAGAAGTGTGTTCCACTTGCTTCTTTTTTTTTGCCCCCCCTCGTCCCCTCTCCTTCCCCCCTCCCCCCACCCCACTCCGTTTTCCCCCACATTCCGTTTCCCCCCCCGTGTGCTTCGCAAGAAAAGGGGGGAACGGAGGAGGGAACGGAGTAGGCCGGTGCCGGCCCAAATCCGGATATAGCCGTGGGCTTTGCGTTCTGTGGTGCGTCTGCCCCCCCCCCCTCCTCACAATTCCCCCTCCCCGTGCGCGTGTGTGTTTCTGGTTTTAAAAAAAAGAGCAAAAAAAAACATCCCAACAACACCCCCCCCCCTCGCGCTAGTCTCTACCCCCGAAGAAGCCGTCCCCCTCACGCCAAGGTACATGAACCACAGGGTGGGCGAGCTCAGGGTGTGGGCACTGGGCTTCATTACTGAATACTGCCGGCTACAATGCTTGTACGTCAAACCCCTGACGCGCTTGCTCGTGGAGGGGCAACGTGACGGCGGGGGCAGTATTGTTTTTTCCATCTACGAGTCCCTGCTGGCGTCGCTGCACACCGTCGCCAGCACTATTCTTACCCGAACCCAGCTGAGCCACGAAGAGGTAGCGCAGGTCATCCAGCGCGAAATTATCCCGCGCCTGGACTCTTTTACCCGCTGGCACGCGTCTACCGACACGCACATGACGTGCATCAAGGCCGCCATCGGCGTTTCGAGCGGGGGCAAGGCCTGGCTGCGGGCCGTCAGGACCCTGGTCCACAACCAAGACCTCGCCGCGGCCCTGAGCTACCCGTACGCGCAGCTGCTGGCTCTCTGGGACCTCCGGGAGACGCTGCCGGACGGGGACGCGCTGCGCCTGTCGCTAGTGTCCGCGAAACGCCTGGCGGAAAAGGGCTTGTTCGATCATATCTACGGGAGGCTAGCGCAGTTTTTACAATTGTCCAACCAGCAGCAGTACCCCAGCGGCTTCGGCCTGCTGTTCTTTAGTCTGGACAGCCCCGGCGGGCGCCACGGCGCGGCCTACCGGGCAGCGCGCGCCTTCGTCTATCCAGACTGCCTCATCTTCTGTTCGGCCGCCGGTTCGGAAGCACACGTCAGGGCCCTGCCACCCATCTCGCCCCTGCACCCCGTAGCGGGTGCGGCGGACCCCCCCGCCAACGCCAGACCGCTGGCTGCAGGCGTCAGGCTCATGCTGCACCAGCGGAATCTGCGGTTCGTGACCCCGCCCGAGCAGGCGCCGGGTGCCAGCCCGAGCTCAGGCTGAAGCGCCTTGGGCCGTACGATGATTCAGAAGCACAGGGCGCGGACCTGCTGCTGCACGTGCCGCCGGGGTCCTGCAAGAGCTGGGTGGCCCTGCTGCGCGCTACGGGGGTCTATGATTTAGACAGCAAGCAGGGCGGGCCCTGGTGAATGCGGTCCGTGGCTCAGGCTCGGTCTCGCCCTCGCCGATCTCCACGCCTGCCAGGAACTCCTGGGACAGCCTGACGGGCAGCACTTCGGAGCGGCGCGCTTCCGGTGCGGATGAACCGCTCGCTGGCTCACCCACTGGATCGGGCGGAGGAGCCGTGCCGCCCGCCCCGCCCCTGCTGCCCCCCCCTCCACCGCGCCCCCCCCCTCCCCCGCGCCGCCCTTCACCCGCCGGGCTAGCCGTGACGACCCCGCTAGTACATTTGCCACGTGCACTGCCGCCCTTACCCAAGCCCCAGGCAGCAGCAGATCTGGGCACGTTAGGCACGGCCGTCTTCGTGTTACCTCGCAAGCTACCGCTACCCCCGAGGGCGGGCAGCGGCCCGCTGTCGCCGACGACGAGGCGCCCGCCCCCCCTGGACATCAAGGCCCTGAGCCACCCACGCGCGCCTAGCACGGCGCCGCCCCGCCGCCGTCCCGATATGCTGTCCGGCGTGGCCAACCCGGCTGAGGGGGAGCCCCCCGCCCTGGAAGACGACGTGGTTGACAACGTTGATTTCGGGGGCCCGCAGGACGCCAGGCCCCACAATCGCACAACAGGGTCGCGTCGGCGCCCCCCGTGCTGACCAGGCTCAGGAGCTCCACTTGCTACAGTATGCCCGAGCCCTGCAGGTCCGCGCACCACGGGGAAACTAGGAGCGAGCCGGGCTCGCCCAGACACAGCCTGCCCTTTGGCGCAGAAGACCTGCAGCACCAACTCCTGGAATTACAGAAAACCCCCACGCAGCCAAATAAAAGCTTTAGCTTGGAGTCCCCCGGCTTGTTGCAAGGCAGGCTGAGTTCGCGTCGCATTGTTCTGACGCCTTGCTCCGACGGCTCGGCCAGCGAAGGTTCGCTGAATGGCTTTGAGGAAGAAACAACCAGCAATAAAAAAACATAGAGGCCGCACTTTCCGTCGTAAATAAAAGCCGGCGGGCCGGCCAGACCAAGGCAAGCTTTTTTTTTAATAATAGAAATCTTGGTGAGCGAGCGTCTTTTCAAGGGTTTGGCACCATCCTTTGCAACGACATCTTCTCCTCGAATTCAGCGAAGCGCCAGTGTTTGTGCAGCAACGTGTGCTGTTTCTGTAAGATGGCTAATCTCTTACTTTTTTCAAACAGGGAGCGCAGGTAGTCCTCGGCCGCAATCATGAGTGCGTACAGGGCTGATTTGTTGTACCTCTCGACCCTGCCCCCGATCTGCATTACTTGTCTGTACAGGCGGCGGCGGAACGGCGCCCGCCGGAGTGCGAAGTGGTTCTGACTAAACTTTTGGGCCCTGTTGCACTCTGCGTTCAGCAGGCGGTAGCGCTTGACCACTCTCTTCGGGCGTGGTTCTTCGGGCTCTTCCTCGCGCTTTTGCTTGGGCTTTTTCTGTTTCTTGTCGCTCTTCTTGCTGTGAGTCTTGCTGTGCTGCTTGTGCTTTTTCTTGCTGGGCTCGTCAGCGGCCTTTTGGGGCCCCTCGCGCGCCTTCTTGCGTCTGCTCTTGCTCTCTTGGGCGTATTTCGTGCGGGCCATTCTTGTTTTGGGACCAGCGGCTTGTGGTTTAGGCTATTGCTGTGGATTCTAACCCCAAAACACGACGGAAGAACTGGGGCGGCGGCCTCCCGCGGATGCGTTTTGTCGTCAAGCCCCCCCCCCCTCCCTACCCCTCTTCCCGTTTTTTTTTCTCCCCCGCCCATTTCTTGGCATTTCCCCCCCCCGCCTCCCTTTCCCTCTTCCCGTTTTCTTTTTCTCTCCCCCGCCCATTCCCCCTTGCCTCCCCGCCCATTCCCCTTGCCCTCTCCGGCCCCCCCCCCGACCACGCTCGCTTACACCAAACCCCCGCCTTCTTTTTGCAGCAGGTAGGTAGGGGGGGGAGGTTACCGGAGGGTGAACAAAAAAGACGGGAGCAGGGGGGGGGCCGGCTTGTCTGCATACCCCCCCCCTCTCTTCGCTCTGCTTTTTCTGTTTACCAGCTTCCCGGGGGGTCAGAAGGGAGGCGGCGGCCCACGCTGGGAACCTAAGAAACAAAAAAAAAGAGCCTGTAAAAATAACAGCCCTCTCCCATTCTCCCGGCCCCCCCCCCAGCTTTTGTGCTTTTCTAGCTTTTCTTTCTCCCATTCCCTTCCCCACACACACCCCCCCCCATTCCCCGGCCCCCCCCCCAGCTTTTGTACCCCCCCTTTTTCTTCCCCTCTCCGTCTTTTTTTTTCTTTCCATTCTTTTTTTTGGGGGCCCACCGTTCCCCCCCCCCTCGCTCTCCGTTTTTTTTTGTTGTTTGTGTATTTTTGGGCCAGGCCATGCCGCAACGCAAGCGTGACATTAGGACACGAGGCAGGCAGGCGGACCCCTCGCGCTGCGTTTTCTTTGGGGCCGAACCACCCGTGCCGCTAGACGCCGCCAGTGCGGTCTGGGTCTTTGAACATTGCCTGTACGAAAACGCTCTGAGGCACGACATTCTAGAAGAAAAGCGCCACCATGGACACCCCGAGGCACGCGAGCACTACAGCCTGCAGCTTTCGGACCAGGAACTGGCCATCATCGCCGAGGCTATGATAGGCAGGCCGTGCTTCTACGAACACATGGACAACTCACACGACCCCTGCCTGGCTAACAGCGAGAAGATCCAGAGCTGGGGCTACGTGGCCGCCACCAGGTATGACGCGCAAGCGAGGTCGCTGTTCATGTACACGTACCCGTACGACAATGAGGAGGGCATCACGAGCGTGCGGCGCCTGCGCGACCCCGACGGCCCCAAGGGCGCCAGCATCCAGCACGTGCGCAACATCGTAACGAACCAGGCCTGGGTGCTGGAGAACTCGTACTGCAAGCGCGGGGCCCGCCCGGGCACGTACTTCCTGGGCGAGTGCGCGCTGGCGCCCGAGCACTGCTTCGTGTACACGGAACCCGTCACCACTAGCTGGGACGTTACACTGCCCCACCAGACCGCGGACCTGAGCCGCCTGGCCTACCGGGAAAACTACCTCAACCGCGCCTCGCACGCCGCCGGCGGGGGGTGGGACAACCTCTTGGTCGCATCCAACCCCGCCCGCAAACCTTGGGGCGTTTTGTGCTCGCCCCCACAGACCTGGGCGGGGGAAGAAGAACGGGCGGGAAGGGGCGCACGAAAGAATGCACGGCGTTCGGGGGGAGGGGCTGTTGGTCAGGCTTGCACTCCCGCCCCGCCCCGCCCATTTCAGGGCTCGCTAAGCGTCGGGCGGGGGAGGCCTAATTCGGAATCTCTTTGGAAATCTATACCCAAACAAGCGCTGGACTTGCTGGCCATAAAGACCTATTCCTTGCACAGCAACCGGCCCGTGATGGAGACCACCGCAGAAACCAGGCTGACCCCCGTGCCAACCCCGCAACCAATCGTCATCGAGCAGGCGGCGGCGGCTCCTGTGGAGCCACGCCCCGCCGCGCCCGAAGCAGAGCCGCTGGACGGCAAACAACCCCTGACGCACTTGATTGCGGCGGCCTCGCAGCAGATCTCGCGCATTGCCGACGAGGGCCAGCGAACCAAGATAACGGGAGCAGTGCAGAGCCTCGTCGACTCCATGTGCAGCGAGATAGCCGGGCTGAAGGACGCGCAGCGGGAGCGTATTGCGCGTTGCGCCGAGGAGGCTTCGGATGACATGGCTAACTTCTACGGCCTGTTCCTGAGCGAGGAGCAGCGCAGGGCCATGAACACCGAGAAGCAGGCGTGGAGCAGTTCGGCCATGTCCGAGAGCGAGTCCGGTTTCCATCGCAAGTGGGTCAACGCCGCGCTAGCGGCCTTTACGCACACCGCCGCCAGCGCGGGTGTGGACGTTAGGCAGGGTGGCTGGGACAGTGTCAGGCGCGCGCTGGCGGCACAGAAACCAGCGCCGGCGGCGGTACCAGCCAAGTCGGATCTGCAGCAGAAGCTCGTTTCGGCAGAGCGCCATGCGGCGGCCTCTCTCGTGAGCGCGGCACCGGAGGTCCTGCACAAGAGGGCCCGCAGTGAGTTCGAGGCACCAGCAGCCCAGGCCACCGTGGATGATCACCCGTTCGGCAAGTACTTTATCGGAGAAAATACCCTGAAGCTGCGCATGCCGGAAGGCCACTGGAAATCAAATCGGGGGAGGGGTGAGCGGTCCGGGTGAAAAAGACTTTTGTCCACACGCACAAATTGAAGTGGGGGGGTTGGACGCCCGCTCATGTTTTTGTAACCTCTCTCTCTCTCTCTCACATGCACCAAAGAAATTTGCCTCAGCCAGTGTCCGCGCGTTTTCTTGCGCGGTCTCCTCTCTCCCGTTGCTGTTGGGCTTAGTTTCGGAGAAGAAAGGGGGCAGGTGAACTCGCTCTTTTCTTCTGTATTAAAAGTTTTTTTGGTTTGTTGGTCTGGAACAGAATATCTAGTCAACTTATTAAGGTGTCCGGCGCGCCAGTGATTTTTTTGCTCTGGAAGTTTGTAATTTAATAAGATATTCTTGTGCTAAAAATCGTGTCCAGCGGAGCCGATCTCTCCGTCCGACAAGAAAACAAAAAGAAAGGAAAAACAGTAGATGTCGAGGCACAACGACTATGCACCCAAACACACACAGCTCTGTACACACGACGATACACACGACGATACACGCACACACAAAGTCACACACACAAAGTCACACACACAAAGTCACACAAATCACACACGACGATACACACACACAACACGACGATACACACACACACGATACACACACACACACACGATACACACACACACGACGATACACACACAAACACACACACACGACGATACACACACAACACACACACAAACACACACACACACACGACGATACACACACAAACACACACACACACACACACACAAACTCACACACACGAACACACACACACACACAACACACACACACACACACACAGAAACAGAAACACAACAGGACTGTGGCACACACCCGAAACGGATCTGTACAACACTGCAACCTACACAAGGACTGCTACGCACGAAACTGCGGGCCAACACTGGACTGTGTGCAAAAAAAGATTTTGGGGATGTTGGCAACATTGGGGTTGCGCAATGTTGCCAACATTGGGATTGCGCAATGTTGCCAACATTGGGATTGCGCAATGTTGCCAACATTGGGGTTGCGCAATGTTGCCAACATTGGGGTTGCGCAATGTTGCCAACATTGTGCAGTCCCAATGCTGGCTTTTCGCATCGCAGGTGCGGCCCCCCCCTTCCATTCGACACACAGCCCATTGGGTTTGCACAATGTTGCCAACATTGTGCAAACCCAATGTTGGCACCTGACCAGCCCTAGGAAAGAACCGCGTAGTTCTACAAGTCCAAACAAAACCGAAACCAGTGTGCGTCAGCTCTGGTACACGAGCTTTTGGCGCACAAATAATTTCGGGACGGGGCCTGGCGGTTTTGTTAGTCTTTGTGATCGAGCCGCCTGCTAACGCGGCAGATTCAAGAAAATGTCTGCAGGAGGAAGTGCGTGGGTTGTGTGTGTGCATTCTTGTGTGTGTGTCGCTTGTGTATGTGTGTGTGTGTGCAGTTTTGAGTGCGCGTGTGTATGTGTGTGTGTGTGTGCAGTTTTGAGTGCGCGTGTGTGTGTGTGCAATTTTGTGTGTTCGTGTGTGTGCATTCTTGTGTGTTTCGTGTGTGTGCAATTTTGTGTGTGCGTGTGTGTGCATTCTTGTGTGTGTGTCGCTTGCGTGTGTGTGTGCAGTTTTGCATGTTGTGTGTGTGTGCATTCGTTTCTAGATCTTGCGTGCAAGCAAAGAAAAAGTGCGTGGACTGTGTGTGTGTAGTCTTGCACGTGTGCGTGTGTGTGTGCAAAAGAAAGTGTATCGCTTGTGTGTGTGCATTCATTATAGATCTTGCGTGTGTGTGTGCAAAAGAAATGCACGGATGTATGTGTTGTAAACCGATAATGCACCGCACGCCCTTGGTTTTCTGTGTGTGTAAAAACAGGCCCTTTATCATGGACTCGACCACGCACAAACGCAGTTACGATGAGCTTTGCCAACCATACCTGACGGATAATAACGAGGTGCTCACGAATTCGTTGGTCTGTTCTTGTCCGAATAGTTTGTCTTACCTTTTGTTCCGTATAGCACTTCAACAAGTTTACGCACGCCCATCATCCGGTGCAAAACCTGCCTTTTGATCATGTGAGAATTTTCTCGGCGTTTGTGAATTTGCTAGCTTCTGCGCTGCTAGTATTTTTTCTCTGTGTGTACACCTTGTTTTTTTACTGACCAGCAAACGAAACCAAGGTGTTGCTTTTTTTTGGCAGTTTGCAGACAGCACCCTGTTCTTTTACGATCAGCCTGCCACGATGAATCAACAAGGCTACACGCTGGTCTCTACTTCCCCCCCCCATTCTGTTGTGTGTTATCTATCTGCCCTGCGTATTTCCCCTTGTGGTCAAAATAGCGTAGCTAGTGTTCCGCAGGTATGCCCTACCTCTGCTGTTTTTTTTGTTTGCTTGTTTTTAACCGACCAGCAAAACGAAACCAAGGTGTTGTTTTTTTTGGGGCAGTTTCCCACGTTTCCCAGCCAGCCTGCCACGATGAATCAACAGGGCTACACGCTGGTCTCTACTCCCCACCCACCCCCCTCATTTCTTGTGTGTTACCTACCTGTCTTGTTTTTGTCAGGGCCCTCCTCTAGTGTTTAGCTTAGCCAGCAACGCCTCCAATGTTCAGCAGGCAGAGGTACAGGCGCCATACCCTTTTTTCTCTTTTGTGTAACACCTCTGGCTTTACTTACCAGCAAACGAAACCAAGGTGTCGCTTTTTGTTTTTTCTTGCAGTTCGCACAGAGCAACCCGGACTCTTCGGTTCAGCCTGCCACGAATCGACACGACTACACGTCGGTCTCTGTACCCCCCCCCCCCCATATTCTTGACTTCGTGCATGCTGATGTTGCAGAGAGTCTCCCCCCTACCCTTTTCTACCTTTTCTTTTCTTTGTCTGCCCTTTAGCAGAGAAACTCTTCTAAAGTCCTTCCGCCAAGGCCTTTGTCAGCACGTTTTCTAGCTAACGACACCGCCATTGTTCCCAGCAGAACGGTATTTTGACCTTTTCACTTCTTTTTTTTGTTGCCGCACGTACAAAACATATATCCAGAGTATCGTGTCGCTTGCAGTTTGCACAGCCAATGGCAACGCGATCTCTTCAGTGGCCCAGCCTGCCACGAATCAACCAAGCTACCCGCCGGTCTACTACCTTTTCCCCCCGCGCCCACACTCTGTTTTTTTTTGTTGTCTCGCTTAAGTCTTGGCCTGTTTTGTTAGATCCCAACACAACCTAAACCAGACCCGGCGCAGGTCCTTGCTCCAACCCCGCCCCCCCCCTCCTCCTCCTTTTTCTTCCTCCTCTGCAAGTGTACCCCCTTCCCCCGGCCCTCTGTGCAACAGTCTCCCCCCCCCTCTTGACCTTTTTTTTCTTCTGTAGCAGAGAAGCCCTCCTCTAGCCTTTGGTTCATTTCTCGCACCATACCAGCCACAGGTTCTCCTTTCCCCCCACGCCCCTCATTTCACACGCAACGGCGCCACACCTCTCTCCTGGCACAAACAACCATTTTTTTTGGGGTTGTAGGAATCCCACGAGCCAACCGGTGCGGACAATCTACAACCGGCGGTCCAACAGGTTCTCCTTATCTCTCTCTCTCACTTGTGCGGGGGAGGGGGTGTGTAAATGTGGATGGGAGGAAATTAAGGGCATCCCGCTGTAGGGTCATCCCGCAAACGACGAGCGTAGCGAGGAGCCGGCTCTTGCTGCCTACGAACAAGCGCAGGTCTTTTTTTTTGTTCTTTCTCTCTCTCTCTAGACACCAGCGTTTTGTTGCTAGCCAACCCGCCTACCCTCTATTACAACGGCTGTTTCCCCGAAGCAACCCAATGTACCCCTCAGCCCAGAAACTGTGCAAATGCTGTTGGGCCTGGAGGGACTGCAGCACAACAAGGAGCTCGAAGACCTTACGAAACCGGTCAGCGTAGTACTTTCTCCGGGGGACCCCCAGAAAAACCGCGACTTGCTCCAAGCTGTCCAGCAATGCCTGCGCGGGCACACAACCCTTGGTTTTACGCTGGCGCCGGAGCAGCTGTCAGAGGCTATGAGGGCCTGCGCGTTCGGTGCTCTTAGGGGGCTGGAGCTCAACCTCGTCTCGTCGTCAGAAGTCAGGCCTAGACCCCTGAGCCCAGCGCGCGAGTCGAAGTGGATCCGGGAAAACATCACGACTTTGCGCCTGACGGCAGAGGCGTGAACGATTGCTTCCTGGCGTCGCTTTTTCAAGGAAGCTTCGACCGGCTGTCATCGCTGCAGATCCAAGCGTGCCCTAACCTGAACGGAAGCACGCTGGCGTCCTGTCTGTCTTGCACGGGGGTGCTTCGTCGTTTGTCCATCACCGGCTGCCGGAGCTTGCTTTCCAAACCCAACGACGGCGTGTCGCAAGCTCGTCTGCCGCAGCTGGAACATTTGCAAGTGGACCTGGTATCGACCGAACTCGTGGACGGTCGCTCCCTCTCGATCATCACGCGCAGTGAGTGCAAGGCCACGTTTTGCATCGATATGGCTGGGCATGATCTGGCGCAAGGCTCGCACCTCCTGACCACTTGCATACTCAATCTGACCCCCCAAGCCAAGCCCGTGCTCCGGTTCGAAAGCCTGAGCCTGATGGCGGCCAACGCGCAGGACGAGCAGGACAAGGCTACCCAGTTTCGGGCTATGCTGATTACTATGGGCAAACGCTTTTCACTGCAAAGACTGGGCGTGGCCTTCGGGACGTTCCCGGCTCTGCACGAACTTTTCATCCAACTGCACAACCTGCGCGGACGATGCCCAGACCTCTTTACTCAGGACCTTGAACTGCACTTGTTCCAGCAGTTAGCGGTAGTCCACAACAATGCGCCAGAAGGCAGCGGGGCCAACGTGCTACGCAAGGAGATCCGCAGCATGCTGTTCGTGGCCGACGAATTCAAACGGCTCAACATGACCCTTAAAAGAATGCAGGTGACCGAGAATAGCAAACCTCTGGCCTGGATCGAAGCTGAGAAGATGTCAGTACAGTTTCTGGCGCCTCGCAGTTCGTTCTTCCAGGGCGGCACTGACCAGGATTCAATCACCCACGTCTGGCTAATCTTGCTGACTCAATTATTTGGCTGGGAAGAGGAGACCATGTTGCCGCGCCTGCCTTTCCAAGTGAAAAAGTGACAAAGACACTTCCACATAGTTTTATTTTTTTGCGTGGGGAACGGCGCGGTGGGGTTAGCCGGACAGAAGGGTAGGGAACCGGAGGAAAAAAAGACAATCGTGGTTTTGTTTAATTAAATACCAAAAAAAACAAAAAATACTTTGGCTGTAAATTAATAAGTTTCCGGAACTACGGCGGCCCAAAACAACTAACGAATTGCGCGCGGGAAGGGCTACGGGGGCGCGATCTGACATGTTAGAAATCTGCCGACTTGTAGAGCTGAAATAGCCAGTCGCGCGCCGTACTGCTTAGCGAATCATAAGGCACACCGATCATGAGCTCTGCCAGGGCTACCCAGTGCTCGGCCGCTGACAAGGTCAGGACCTTGCTAGCTGTGGTAGGGCATTTGTCAGAGATCTGGCCGAACTGCAGCTTGTACTTCTTGATTGTCACCCCGCCTTGGACAATCGGTGAAAAGTGGCTGGCCTCCTTGCCCCGGAAAACAGGCTCAGTGGTAGGCACGCCCAGGGAATTCTGCTTCTTCTGTATTTCGTCTGTGCCGGGTTGAAGGTTGTCGAAACCGTGCGCGCTAGGTGGGGAGGTATCTAACTTGGGGCCTTGAGAAACTCTTCTGCTTCTATTCGCGCTCTTTCGTTTGCATAGATCCTTCTCCTCCTTTGTTTTGTTTTAGCATCACTCGCCAGTGTATTTGGTCCTCTTACCGCGTCGGAGGCTTTCTTGCACAGGAGCGCAAACACAGCTAAAGCCGCGACATAAAGGATAGTGGTACTCCTTGGAGAATCCGGCCCAAAGTCGTTTTCTGCTTGATCTCTTTCCTCATCCGGGTCTGCACTATTGGAACTTCCGACCTCGATCCCCCCACTCGAGCCTTCTTCAGACCCGCCGGCTGGCTCTTCAGCCCCGCCGGCTGGCTCTGCACTATTGGAACCTCCGATCTCGATCTCCCCACTCGAGCCCTCTTCACCCACGCCGGCTGGCTCTGCCTCCTTGGGACCTTTGCTTGCTGCTTTCCTTAATAATTCTTGCAGTTCATCTGCAGCAACACGTTGGCTCGGATCTTCTTTCGCACATTGGTCAATAGTTTCATTGACCGCTTGGAGGATTCCGTCACCATCAACTTCATCCCATTCGACATCATCAAGCAACGGTAGTGTGTAATGTCGGCAGCCGTGCTGGTAGTGATGATCGAGAGGTTGTAGGGCCAGCAGACGGTGCTGGTAGTGATGGAGAGGTCGTAGGGCTAGCAGACGCCAAGAAGGAGGGTACTGGAAAGGCTGATGATGGAATTTGCTCATAGCTTGTAGAGGCATTTGGCTGACCACCCTCTAATAAAATGGTTTGGTCTGTGGTGTAAACATAGTAAGTTCCTGCCGTAAAAGGCCAACAACCAAGAAGAAAAGAACTCGAAATCCTGGACTACGACAAGCCTCTTTGCCCGCTCGCCTGTTTTTCAGAATCTGTAAGCAACGATTCACGTCCTTGATGGACAACAGACGCCGCAGCTCTCTGACATGGCCTAGGAAACCGCGCAGATGCTGGTATTCGTTTCCAGACTGATCAATCAAATGTAGCAGCTTGACGTAGACCTCTAGATTTTCCTCTAAAAGATCGGCTTTCTGGGACATTCTTTTATATCAAGAAAGCGAACTTAAAGAAGAAGCTTTTGAATCACTAGTGGGGCTAGTAGATCGGGCGGGGCTCTGGGGTGTAATGGGTGTGTGGGGGGGGGGGGCCGGAAAGATGTTGAGGGTGGGAAGAAAAAAAGGTTCCTACCCTTCCTCTGGCAATTCGTGGAGGGGGTCTCTGCACACGAGATCACTCCCCCCCCCAGAGGGCCCGTTTCGTGCGCACTCCATGCCCTTGCCGTCTTTTGTTGCCTGAATGGCGCGTGCAGAACGAAGGGGGAGGGAGGGGGAGGGGGAGGGAAAGGACAAATTAGTCGTCACGGCCCCCCCCCCAATTCCCTCAAGTCCCTCTCCAAAGCCCAGTCTCCGTTCTCGAAAAAGAGAAGAAAAAAAAACCCCAGTGATTCCTCGCCTTTCGCGCGTGAGCCTGTCCCCAGAGTCGCAGGATCCCCTTCTGCTGAGGCCCCCCCCCTCGCTCTGTCTGGGGGAGCTTCCGCGCAACCGCCTCATACAGCCGTGGTAAGTGGACAACCTGCGCAAGAGAGAGTGGACAAAGGGCCCCGCCGGCCCCCCCCCTCCGTTCTCCCACCGGCCGGGCCCCCCGCACACACGCCTTTGCGTTTCTTGTCTGCTCCCCCATTCTCCTTCCCCTCCTCCCTTTCCTTCCCCCCCCCTTCCTATTTCCGTGTTGCCTTTTTTTGTTTCTGGAGCTGATCCTTGTTTTTTGCTGTACGTCTCGTGTGCCTAGGGCGCCGCCTTCCATGCACGCCCCGCGGCGGCTGTGGCTGCTGTTCTCGCTGGGCGAGCCGAACCAGTGGTTCGTCACGGACTTTGCGTCGCGCTTGGCGCTGCTCAGGGCGGAAATGCAGTCGCAGCAGCTGCAGGAGATCGGCACACGTTGTTTCAGCGTGGACAGCGCCAGGCACAGGCTGTTCGGGCACGACGTGGTTGAGATTATGGTCTTCGCGCCCGCCACCTTGCCGGCAGCACCAGCTTGTGTGACCAGTACGATAGCCGACGGGGACGCGGGCAGCGGCGGCACGGCCCGCACCTTACAAACGACCTTCAACTCGTGCCAGTCGGCAGAGGAGCGGCTGCGGCTCGCCAGCGCGCTGCTGGGGTGCGGGGTATTTCAGACCGCTAGCGGGCTCGGCAGCGGGCACCTGTGCTTGGCCGAAGCGTTGCTGGACGTGTGCAGTAGCCACCCGGTGCCGCCCGCTCAGCTCGCGACCGTGCTGTTGCTGTGGCTGCTCGCTCGCCCGTGCACCTCCGACGTTTGCACCGGGCTGCTGCCGGCCAGCGAGTGGGTGCGGCTAGCGCTGGCCGCCTGCGCCGAGTTGGCGCCCGTGCCCACGCCGCGCCCGGCCCTGGCGACGTGCGTCGACCTCAAGGACAGCGTGCTGCACCGCCTGGCGCAGTTCCGGCTGCTGGCGTCGCGCGCGCCAGAGACGCCCGCGTGGGCCGTGCTGTGGCTGCTGTGGCACGCCAGCCATTCGGTGCCGGCGGAGGCCTGGCCGTCGCGCAGTCCAGCATCTGCAGAGTGGGAGCTGTGCCAAGCGCTGTCGGCGGGCTGCCGTGGGCCGAAACGGCCAGGCCCTCGGCGCTCGACACCGCGCTGGGCTGGCTCCGCGAGCCAGCGAACAGCAACCAGACTGTCAACCAGACTGTCAACCAGACTGTCAACCAGACTGTCAACCAGACTGTCAACCAGACTGTCAACCTGTCGGCCGTGGTGCGCGGCGCGCTGTCGCCGAGCTGCGGCTGGGGCGACCCGACGCTTTGGTTGGGGGAGCCCCGCGCGTGGGAGCCCGCGGAGGCCGGGGGCTGCCGCGCGCGGAAGCCTCTGGCTGCGAAGGACGACTTCGCGGCCGACGCGCGCTGGTTCGCCCCCCATCTTTCGTGGTACCAGGAACTGTCGGCCGCCGCCACACCGCAGGACGTGGACGCACTGTTCGAGCTAGCGCTGCTCGTGGCGTGCTGCCGCGGCACGACGGTCCGCACTAAGCCGCCGGACACCGCGGTGCTCGTGGCCCTGTACGGCCATTGGCAGCGGGCCGGCTGGCTGCACGGTGACGCCCAGCTCTCGCTAGCCTCAGCACCGCCGTTCCGCTTCTGGCTGCGCCTGGCGGGCTCCCTCGAACACAAGGCCGGCATTTCCGGTCGGGCGGCGCCGGCGGTCTCGGCCAAACAGGTAGCCGCGTGCGTCGCCGACAAGGGCGCCTGCCGCCGCTGGTTGTACCAGCGCCTGGCCCGGCCCACGGCGCAGCGCTGTGCCGTGGCGGCCGACAGTCACGACGCGGGCCTGGCGCTCCTGTGGCTGCGCGCGCGCGTCGCGGGCTCGCGCCTGAGCCGCCATGGCGACAAGCTGACGCTGTGGCTGGACCAGGCCGCGGAGGCCACCGAGCGCGCGCTGCAACTGGTGCGGGCCCTCGGGCTCGGCGCCGACCCCCGCACGGTGCCGCTGGCGGCCGGCGCGTTGGCGCGGCTGCAGTGCGCCCGCAGAGACTCGGCGCCCGAAGAAGGAGAGGGTGGCCCATCGCGTTTCCCCAGCTGGCCGCTGCCCAGGACCGTCGACGGCTGGGGCGAGGGCGCTTTTACGTGGGGACACCTGCTGCAGGCGGAGGCCGGACAGTGCGACACCATTGACTGGACGCTGGCTGGGCGGGCGGCGCAGCGCGTGTGGTGGTCCACGTTCTGGCAGCTGCAAGCGATCGACGGCGTGCGGACACTCGTGCTGACGTCGGCGTTGCCGGACGCCATTGAGTGGCTGGGCAAATGGCACCCGTGCTTCACGCCGGCCGGGCTGTTTGTGCCCGGGCCCGGGCCGCCCCTGCCGAAGCTGGCGGTCATCGGCCCGGCCAGCGTCCGCTGCTGGCAGGAGCACCACGAGGGGCCGACGACGGTGGTTAGCGCGCGAGAAATTTCGGCCGCCCTCAGGGCGTCGCGGCTCGTGGTCTGGGCCGGCGGGGGCCCGGCGGCCGCCGTCGACCTGCTGGACCGCCTGGACTTTGGCAGGGTCGTGCTGGACGGCGGACAGTTGCCGGCGGCGCCGCCGGGCGCGTAGGGCGCGAGGCGGCACGCCCTTGCGTACTCGCCGGGCAATGCTATTTGCCGCGCGCGGCCCTGGACACAGTACGGGCCCTCGCCGCTGCATTTGTGGGGCCCGCTGCACGTGTCGTACCGCCGGCTCTCCGGCAGGGGCTCGCGGCCGCTGCTGGCCAGGTTCGCGCGCCTGCAAACGACGGGCCCGCCCCGCCGCCGCGGGGTCCTCGCGCGCGGCGTGCGCGCTCTGTGGCGCGGCCGCTTCTGGCGCGCCGTGCCGCAGCGGGCGGACAGCGCGCGGGAGGACTGTCACGACGCGCTGCGCCGGGGCTGGCTCGTGGCGCGGGACGAACGGTGGTGGCGCACGCCCGCGCTGTACAATCAGTGCCTGTTGGAGCTAGGCAAAGCCGCGCGCCTCCGTGGGGGGCTGCGGCTGGCGGCGCGCACGTGCGTGGTGCTAGTACGAGGTTCGCCGCAGGAGGCAGCGCGGAAGACGCCGCCCGCGGCGGCCAAGCGGCGGCTGCTCGTCTGCGAGGTAGAGGTGCTGGGGGATCGTGCTGGACTGCGCTGGTGGCCGGCGGAGCCCGACACTGTGCAGCTGGCGCGCTACTTGTGGCTGCACCTAGTGCTCGAGCCGCCGCTGCAGCCCGGCTGCCGGGAGCTGCGCCTGGCGTGGGCGGCCCTGCCGCCCGCTCTGCGCGCTGCGCTGCCGCATGCTGCGCACGGCCAAGTGTCCCAGCTGGAGGTCTGGCACGTCTAGGCTGGTCTGCCCCAGTGTCTTAAAAAATTTTCAGACACTGGGGCAAGAGAAACGAGGAGTGCACACACACAGAAAGTCGGTTTTAATAAGTTGGATCAGCGTGGTTTTCTTACAAGATCCGGCCGGGGATGCCGGCGGATTTCGCGCGAAATCCCCGATAATTACGGACACTTCCAGATCGACCGCAAATTGCGGCAACACAATAAAAATTTTTTTTCAGAAGGACATTTCGGCAATAAAGAGCACAGAAAAATTTTCGGGAGACGAGGGCGGGCGGGGAAAATTTTAAGGTCAAAAAATTCCCCGCCCGCCGGCGTCTCCCGAAAAATTTTCTCTGCTAATTTCCAGTGCCGAAATGTCCTTTGCAAAAAAATTTTTATTCATTGTCATAATTCGGTGAATTTTGCGACACTTGTGAAAAACGCCGCAATTTGTGGACACTCAGATCGACCGCAAATTGCGGCAACACAATAAAAAATTTTTTTTTTCATGAAGGACATTCCGGCAATCAATGACATTGAGAAAAATTTTCGGGAAACGAGGGCGGGCGGGGAATTTTTTGCACCTTGAATTTTTCCCCGCCCGCCTCTCTCCCGAAAATTTTCTCTGCTAATTTCCAGTGCCGAAATGTCCTTTGCAAAAAAAATTTTTTTTCATT
Organism: Paulinella micropora; assembly: GCA_019918135.1. Lineage (NCBI taxonomy): Eukaryota > Cercozoa > Imbricatea > Euglyphida > Paulinellidae > Paulinella > Paulinella micropora. Next base: position 81,140 of record WBZZ01003326.1, read on the forward strand.
GTTCATATTCGGTGAATTTCGCGGCACCTGTGAAAAACGCCGCAAATAGTGGACGCTGCAGATCAACCGCAAATTTTGGCACCACAATAAAATTTTTTTTCATGAAGGATATTTCGGCAATAAAAGTAGCTAAGAAAAATTTTCGGGAGACGAGGGCGGGCGGGGAAAAATTTTTGCAACAAAATTCCCCGCCCGCCTCTCTCCCGAAAAATTTTCTCTGCTAATTTCCAAGTGCCAAAATGTCCTTGGCCAAAAAAATTTTTTTTCATTGTCATAATCCGGTGAATTTCGCGACACCTGTGAAAAACGCCGCAATTTGTGGACGCTTCAGATCGACCGCAAATTGCGGCAACACAATAAAATTTTTTTTCATGAAGGACATTTCGGCAATAAAAGTAGCAAAGAAAAATTTTCGGGAGACGAGGGCGGGCGGGGAAATTTTTTGCACTTAAATTTTCCCCGCCCGCCGCGTCTCCCGAAAATTTTCTCTGCTAATTTCCAGTGCCGAAATGTCCTTTGCAAAAAAAATTTTTTTCATTGTCATAATTCGGTGAATTTTGCGACACTGTGAAAAACGCCGCAATTTGTGGACACTTCAGATCGACCGCAAATTGCGGCAACGCAATAAAATTTTTTTTCATGAAGGACATTTCGGCAATAAAAGTAGACAGAAAAATTTTCGGGAGACGAGGCGGGCGGGGAATTTTTGCACTTAAATTTTTCCCCGCCCGCCGCGTCTCCCGAAAATTTTTCTCTGAATTTCCAGTGCCGAAATGTCCTTTGCAAAAAAAATTTTTTTCATTGTCATAATTCGGTGAATTTCGCGACACTTGTGAAAAACGCCGCAATTTGTGGACACTGCAGATAGACCGCAAATTTCGGCACCACAATAAAATTTTTTTCATGAAGGACATTTCGGCAATAAAAGGAGACAAAGAAAAATTTTCGGGAAACACGCCGGGCGGGGAAAAAATTAAAAAGTGCAAAAAAATTCCCCGCCCGCCCTGCGTTTCCCGAAAATTTTTCTCTGAATGTCTCCAAGTGCCGAAATGTCCTTGGCAAAATTTTTTTTTCATTGGTTTCATAATCCGGTGAATTTCGCGGCAAGTGCCACCTGTGCCGGAAGTTCCGACATTTGCGGCACACACATTTTTAAGCCCTTTTACATCAACGCAGCAGAGAAAGCCAGCACGTTGGTTTTTTAATTTAAAAAAAGCAGGAGAATTATGAACCAGCTGCAACCAGTTTCAGTGGCAGAGAAGGCACTGTTCTCTTGTCAAGGACGGCCGGCGCGGACGTTCGTGCAGACATTCGCGCGGCTGTCGGGGCGACCTTCCGCAGATAGCCGCTGGCCAACTTAACTTCCGGCCCATGGAGGCAGTAGAGCAACCACCGGACGTAGCGTGACCTTGCAGGCGGCGAACGGGGCGGACACTTGTCCACGTAACAGGCCGTCTGGGACATGGCCGGGAGCGGCAGGCACGCGCTGACAAAAGTGCTGCGGACATCGCACTGATAGAAATACAGCTTTGTGGTTTTTTGGGCGTTTGTGGACAGCAGGTCGATCGTGCCTATCCTGAGCCTGTAGATGTCAATCCCGGCCAAGCGCTTGGCATCGCCGGTCACGACCAGGTGCTTGATATCCACGTAGCCCCGCGCGGGGTCCTCGCCCTGGACGACAAGCCGTAGGGGCGAAGATGGGCCTAGGTCCACGTGCAGGACCCCCGCAATCGTGTCCCTGACGTAGACCGAGGCCGTGGTCGACACGTGGTCAAAGCTGACCCGCATCAGGTCAGGTGGTGTTGACGACAGGAAGACCTGCGCTCCGTAGCCATTGGAGTCGTCATCCCGGCGCGCAAGCGTGACGAATTTTAAGTGCGGGTTGTCGATTAGTTCAACGGTCAAATGGTCTTGTGCGCTGGGGCTGACAACCGTCAGCAACTGCAGGCCCCGGCATGACTGGACACTGACCGTCTCGCTGCTGACCGTCAGGACGCGCGTGTCCCCGAACCTGCAGCTCAGGAACTTCAGCCAGGCCACCTGGAGCCCGCCCTCCCGTTGCATTTCGGCCTTGGGCAGACGCCAGTTGACGTCGTAAAAGGCTAGGGACGAAGCGATTGGGGGCCGGAATCGTTGCAACCAATCCGGCGCCACCACGCCGCCCCTGAACTGGACAATCTGGTTACGCAGCGCGCCCGCGTCGAATTGCATGTTCTCAATCTGGCCGCGAGCGAACATGGCGACCCGTCGGATTAGGGCCGGGCCGGGCGGTGGGGGTCGTTGATAACGAACACCTTCCATGGCCTGGAAGACCGACTTGGCTAGCGCGGCCACGGGTCTGCGCGGGACTTTCCCGAAGGACTCGAGCACCGGCCTCAGGTCCTCCCAGTCAGCTAAACCCCGGATAGCTTCTTGTTTTCCGGCAAAGCTGTGCCAGCTGCGGATCCTGTGCCGGCAGAGGTCGAGCACCAAACGCAGGTCGCCGTCACAATACCTGAAGAGAACGATGGCCAGCAAGATCTGCAGCATCTCGGGGCTGCTGCAACAGTCATCGCCCACTGCTACTGCCTCTAATTCATAATAAATCCGCAGCTTCACGTCTGTGGAACGGAGCCGGCTGGCCAAGCCACTGAAGTCGTACAGTGTTTCAGTGCGCGACATCAAGAGCCTGATCCCCGTTAGGCACACGCAGAACAGGTTGGGCGACCCGTCGGATTGAGCCGGACACCACTTTGAATCGTTCGCGGCGCGCAGGCATTCTCTTTTCTCCGCCCGTTTCAGTACGTGAGTCCATTCAAACTGGGACAGCGGGGTGGGCAAAGCCTGCACCGGCAGCCTGTTCATCAGGTTTTTTTTTTTTCTTAATAACCCCACAAAAACAAGGGGGCCCAAGAGAGCTAAGCTTTCTCTATGAATTTACTTCTTAAAAAACAAGCAGAAAGAAAAAGATCGGGGGACAAACAGTGTGTGCGCGAGAACGGTGGCGGAGGGGGGGGGGTGGATTTGCTGGGGCCAAGGGCAACAAAACAAGACTCTCGGGCCAGATCCAACAACTCCCGTGCCTACCCGCGTACCTATTCCCCTTTCCCCCCCCCCGAAGCGCGCGGGGCTCCTCCGTTTCTCCTCTTCCGCGCCCCCCCCCGCCCTCTCTCTCATGCCCCGCCCTGAGAAAAAAGAGCTCTCCTTGCTTCCCGCCCACTAGCAAAAAGAAAATTTCTTGGAATTTGCGAAAACAAA